>JAZAYU010000085.1:620000-782692 GCA_038501625.1 Corbicula japonica | reverse complement strand
AGAACAGGACCTGGTGTTTCTCATTGATTTTTGCAAGAGAACAGGTACTTCTCTTTGATTTTTGCAAAAGAACAGGGAATTCTCTTTGATTTTTGCAAGAGAACGGGGAATTCAATTTGATTTTTGCAAAAGAACAGGGAATTTCCTTTACTTTTTTGCAATAGAACAGGGAATTCACTTTGATCTTTGCAAGAGAACAGGGAATTCCCTTTGATTTATGCAAGAGAACAAGGAATTCCCTTTGATTTTTTCCAAGAGAACATGGAATATACTTTGAATTTTGCAAGAGAAGTGGTAATTCTCTTTGATTTTATCAATAGAACAGGTAATTCTCTTTGATTTTTGCAAAAGAACAGGTAATTCTCTTTGATTTTTGCAAAAGAACAGGGAATTCATTTTGATTTTGCAAGAGAACAGGAATTCCCATTTGAATTATGTAGTAAAACAAGAAATTCTGCTTTAAAAGTAATTGACAGATCTTTTACTTTGTTAAGAATTTTTATTTGTTTAAGAAGGGTCTAAGTCAGATTAACAAACTTATTACCATTTTGTATTTTCCTTGATTGTGAACCAAATTTGTTGTCTTGTACCCTTGATGCAAAGAAACAATCACTGCCAATACAAAATATGATTGTAATTATATTACCTACCACATCAATTAAAATACTGTTTCTTCCATCTCAATGGGGAAGTTTCTTCTTTCTTTATCTATTTCTATCGTCTCGATGCGGACATTTTCCTTTAACCTCAACCGGAAAATTACCAGTTTACAATCTCAATGAGAATACCTACTCTACAACCACAATAGTTAAATTTTATTAAGAAGTTTCGAGCTTAAAATCTACATTAACAATCTACAGTAGCTGATTCTCAGACTACTCTTCCACCTATATAATGTACCCTAGACAAAACTAAGATACTTATGCTGCAAATATAGTTTGTAAATGTACATTAGATTATTGCAATTGTTAGTTCGTACAAGCTGTACAACATACTGGGATTGGTTGGTGAAGGTTGTTTTTGCATAACAATCGCCACTAATTTCGTGCAATAATGATATATCTTCTTCATATTTTAAAAGTACTGATACCATTTTTGCACTAAGGTGACAATTTCCACATAAAAAACTAGTCTGCATCATACTGCAGCTCTTCTGTGACTGTCTTCTATGTGCACGTCATAAAGTAAACATAATGTGTCAGGACCATTAACGCTAATACGTCTGCAGTTCAGTACAAATACATTAAAAGGGCATTAAATCTTTCTACTTGTATAAAATACATTACCTTAAAGTATGTCTTGATGCGAAGAAAAACTAAATCCTATACAGTTTCGTACCATAAATAAGGTTCAGAAAGTTGGGGAAAAACTTGCACCAAATAACATCTACAGAAAACTGGGAATAAGGATTAGTGTTTGTTTCCTTACAAATTATGCACTTAGCAACACTCCAATGATATTTCATTAAAGCGAAATTACTTCAATTTAACCCGCTCTTGTATGAAATATTACATGTATTTGGAACTATAGGCACAAAGTTGCAGCATTAGTTCGGGCTAATAATAATTTAATTTACTAAAATAAATTTGGTCCGCGCGACTAAAAGCGAAAGCAGGATTTCCGAAACGTCACAGAAATCGAGATCGCGCATGGAGTGGTCGCTTCGTCAAAAATAGGTGCTAAATATAGCTCCATTATATTTAGCTTCTTAAAAGTTTGTTAACGATAATTTAACATTATCATTGAAAGTCCCGTCTATAAGAAAGAATTCGATCAGACCTTTTGTGTTCTGTTAGAGTTTATATACTCGGCAAAAAAAAGTTCTGCACACTTGGACATTTTATAAAATATCTTTTTGATTTCTCTAACCACAACAATATGATACATACCAAATATTAAATCAGCAATTCAACGTAAACAATGTAAAACAGTCAGAAATAAAATCCGATCAATACTTTATAAGCTATTCATTGTTTAAGCCAATGGGGGTTTCTACACAAAAGTTGCAAAAATCTCTAGACTTACACTGAGTAAATTCACAACGATGAATCTGGCATTCTTTCAAGCGGCTTCGCGAATTTAACAGCTGATGAAATTTCAATTGTGGAATTAGGTTCTATTCGTGAACAAGAAAACCGGGAAGATCAACTAGCTTGACCAACTTCACGTGTTCTGTCTTGTTAAGAAAGAACTCTAGGTGGCCGGTGGGGTCCGACATTTGCCATCACGGTCAAATTAACAAAAACCTTCCCTGTTTACCATGAAAAATAAATTAATTTGAAAAACATTGCAGATGTGTTTTTCTCAAATAAGATTAGATGTTTATTGCATTGGATGGTTGCTTTTATACACTTTATAAACTGGATGTTTTGATTCATTTATACAGAATGGAAACTGTTCGAATCATCACTAAACTGTTTTGTCACTACCTTTAGATCAATGAGTGAGACAATGTGATACTTTAATTAATAAAAACTTAAGTTTGAGCGTAATTCTGGAAATGGCTTGGTATCAAATTTTGATTAACAACTGTTACTAGCATCACAGTGCATGCTCATAATTGCATAAAACAGACACTGGATAAATCTTGAGTGATTTCATAGATTTCACACCTCTACCTTGATACGGCAAATTTTGCAACTTTGACTGTTGACCCCTATCATACTCAAAATGACATTTCTCGCTTATTTTACAACCAATTTTAATTTCGTTATTGTCTTTAACTCCGCAAAACAATTTATCTTGATATGCATGTAAGAATTTATACCAGTTATTTGCTGCATTATAAAATATATGCAAAAGAACACTTGTGTGCAGAACTTTTTTGTTGGGTATATATTGAGTCTATATGGACAAATATGATTTTTCAATAGCATATTCTTACTTAAGTTTAGGGCTGGGGCTCTAAATTCAACTTAATCTAGTAATCAGGGAGTGAACAACATCAAATTCCCAACAATGTGATAAACAGTCATATTGATAGGGCCACCAATTTTTTATAGGCCTCTTCCCTCTGATATTAGGGACTTAAGGTAACAACACAGGGTCAACCTTTTATTGGTCAAAATCACTTTCCATAATAAAAGGGACTTGTAATATATTATGGATGTGTAAAAATAGCTTATGAAAGGCTCAAAATTTTAATACTCTGGTAAAACCATTACTCTTCCGGACAAGGATCAACCAATCATTATACTATTTCTAAACTTACCTCTAAAAGATGAGCAGTCACTGGTCGCCATAAAACTTCTACTCTGGACAAGTTCACTAAACCAGTCTCCAGTAGCTTAGCAACAGCAAACAAAGATGGCTCCTGAAAGAAAAATATAAATTATTTTTCTGTATCCAAAATCTTTCTCTCTAACTTTTCTTAGGCAGGCACTATGAAAATTCCTAAAACAAAAAGTAAATGATTCTACTTGAAGACTGATTCTATCTACTCCAGTTTGGCCGTGACGGAGTGTCATACCTATTGTCTCTTTCCAAAGGGACATCAACTGTAACGTCTTTATTAATAAACTCAAACATTATCAAAACAAGACTTTAATAAATATACACAAATGATGAGAAGACAGACTATCTCTAATATCAGAATATATTATTTGGTTAGTAAAACATTTATTGAACTGTTTAACCTTTTACTCCATGGGATATGGTTGTTGTCTATGGGCAAACATTACAGATCACAAAAATATTATAAAGCTGAGGTAGGCATTGTCAGATGATAAGCATACATAAAAAAATTAAATATATTTTATCAAATAAAATAACAACTTTTTTTCAGCAATCTGAAATTTCAATTTAAAATAAAACATCCATTTCTGAACTAAATACAGTTGATATATGGCGATCTGACAGCTGCAATAACAAATATGACAATGAAACTTAATTTAGTATTTTTAAAAAAACATGATAAACAGCACAAATTGTATTGTTTTTCTTCTAATTTATACAATAACAGATTGCATAAAAAGTTCATATACATTGAAATATTTTTATATTGCTGTTTAAACAGTAAATAATTCTTTTTCATCCAGATTTCCATTTTATTCTAAATATACTCCGATTTTACACATTTAGCCATTAATGTACTTTGGTTTTTATTGATTTTGGGCATATTCCACAAGATAGAGTAGTTAGATATTTCCATCATAGCTCATAATGTTAATGTTGCAAAGCCCTGTAATAAATGGTTTAATGGCCATGGCAGTAATGCATCTGATTTCTACTAATATGGTAGAAGGGATGTGAGTTCAAATCCCATGAAGAATTTCTTTTTTTCTGTTTTTAATGTAACTTTTTTAATTACATGCACGTAGAAACCAACAAAAGTGCCATTACACCGTGCATATTTTGAGTAATCTTTCATCAAACAGGTTGATAAAATGTCACAAACTAAGTTTACTCAAACAACGTTTTCGGATGATGCCAAAAAAATGTAAAAAAATGGTTTTGAATTTGTAAATAAAAGAAAGAGTTGGCATTATGAAGGTTCTTTTTCTTCTTATTAACAGAACGTCAGGGTTCACAGGTGTCAGCGCCCCTTCAGTGCAGAAGTTTTATGGGTCATGGCAAATTGCTCAACAAAAATATGTTGTTATAAAATGGAATGTACTAAAACAAAATTAAAAGGGAATTACAAAGAAATAAGAAAGCACAACTCAATAAAAAAAATCATATCATATGAACTTATTAATTAAAATTATAAAAAGCAAACAAAAGACAAAAATAACAAGAGCTGTCACTTGAAATTGACATATGCCCCAGAAATGCAGCTTTGAAATGGAATAGGTATACATATGTAATAAATAAACATATGTAATGAAAAATATGCTTGTGGAAGACAAAGCATACTGCATGCATATAATGTGAAAGATGAAAGGATCATATGTTTCAAGTCTGTAGTAAATATATAGTTAAATAAAGTTAATTATTACATTTTTTTAGGAAATTCTAAGATTATTGGGGAGATAATCCTGGAAAATGATTATCAGAGTTATGAACCTTACTACATATGATGTGGGTAATATGAACAAGAGGGCCATGATGGCCATTTATCACTCACCTGAGTACAACAAAGTTGTGTTGTACGAGACCCAACGTCTCGATATGGTGAACATTTACACCAAGTTATTTTAAAATGGAATAAGAAACAATTCTACAGCTTGGAAAAGAAAATGCTATTTTTAGTAACAGTGACCTTAACCTTTGACCTACCGGCATGGGTATTGTAAGCAACACATCCCCTTGTCATGGTGAACATTTATGTAAAGTTATTTTGAAATCACTCCATTCATTAGGAATTTACAGCCCAGACAAGAAAATTTTATTTTTAGTAACAGTGACCTTGACCTTGGACCAACAGGCATGGGTATTGTACGCGAAACTACACCTTGTCATGGTAAACATTTGAGCCAAGTTATTTTAAAATCCAATGAGAAATAACAAATTTAAGGCCTGGACAAGATTTTTCTATTTTTAGTAACAGTGACCTAGTTTTTGACCCCAGGTGACCCATATTCAAACACGTCCAATTAATAACTGGGACATATGTCCCGACCAAGTTTCTTTACAATCTGACAATCAGAGTAAAAATGTGACCACTATAGTATTAACAAGAAAATTCTATTTTTAGTAACAGTGACCTAATTTTTGGACCCAGATGACCAATATTCAAACTTGTCTTAGAAATCATTGGGACAAACATCCTGACCAAGTTTCATGACAATCGCAGCAAAAATGTGACCTCTAGAGTTTTAACAAGAAAATTCTATTTTTAGTAACAGTGACCTAGTTTTTGGACCCAGATGACCCATATTCAAACTCGTCCTAGAAATCATTGGGACAAACATCCTGACCAAGTTTCATGACAATTAGAGCAAAAATGTGACCGCTAGAGTGTTAACAAGAAAATTCTATTTATAGTAACAGTGACCTAGTTTTTGGACCCAGATGACCCATATTCGAACTCGTCCAGGAAATCGTTGGGACAAACATCCTGACCAAACTTCATGACAATCGGAGCAAAAATGTGACCGCTAGAGTTTTAACAAGAAAATTCTAGTTTTAGTAACAGTGACCTAGTTTTTGGACCCAGATGACCCGTTTTCGAACTCGTCCGAGAAATCATTGGGACAAACATCCTGATCAAGTTTCATGACAATTGGAGCAAAAATGTGACTGCTAGAACGTAAACAAGAAAATTCTATTTTTAGTAACAGTGACCTAGTTTTGGACCAAGATGACCCATATTCGAACATGTCCGAGAAATCATTGGGACAAACATCCTGACCAAGTTTCATGACAATCAGAGCAAAAATGTGACCACTAGAGTGTTAACAAGAAAATTCTATTTTTAGTAACAGTGACCTAGTTTTTGGACCCAGATGACCCATATTCGAACTTGACTGAGAAATCATTGGGACAAACATCCTGACCAAGTTTCATGACAATCGGAGCAAAAATGTGACCGCTATAGTGTTAACGAACTAAGTGTGGACGGACGACGGACATTCATCGAATTTAATAGCTCACCCTGAGCCAGCTCAGGTGAGCTAAAAAGTGTGGCCTTAACTTGCCAGTTTGTGTACATACACTGTATACATCTAAGGCTCTCTTAAATTTAGTCTTAACATTTTAAGAATGTGCTACAAATTTGTTGTTGTTGTTCTTGTTGTTGTTGTTTGGTGACAAACATTCCTGTGAAGTTTCAAAGAAATCCCTCAAGCGGATTTTCAAACTGCTATAAAGGAAGAAAGTTTATTTGTCACTATCCATAAAATGACAAAATTTACCCTATAAAATCTTCCAGAGCAAAGTTCTTAATATTGCATAACACAGATCTAAGCAGCAAAGTTCATCAGGTCATTGTCCAGCAACTGTACCAATAATACTGGTAAACATCATACCTAAATATAGCTGAAGACAGGTAGAAATATTGGATTTTGACACTTGAAATTTTCACCCTGCTACTAAAATTTTTGTTTCAAATTTTATCCCTGAACAACCAGTGAATGAATTGTTCAGGAAAGATTGAATTTTAAGATGGTATAAAGGTTGTGTCAAAATCTGGTTAATAACTGTAGAAAATCAAAGGTTAAAAACAGAATTTAAAAGAAAAAAAATTAAAATCCCCAGGGCAGGGCCCCTGGTCAATTTAACAACATGATTTTAATAATTTGTGTAGAAATCATCAATATCAATATTCATACCAAATTTCATGACAATCGGACAAAAAATGTAACCTCTAGTGCGTTAACAAAATTTACCTTAGGGTTAGGTAAATGGCCCATAACTCCGCCAAAAATAATCAGATCAGAAATTCCTTAGGATATGCACAACTAGGCTTGGTGACAAACACTCCTGTGAAGTTTCAATGAAATCCCTCAAGCGGTTTTAGAGAAGAAGCGAGGACAAGATTTTGCTAAAAAGGTCCATAACTCAGCCAAAAATAATCCGAGCAGAAATTCCTGACGATATGCACAACTAGGCTTGGTGACAAACATTCCTGTGAAGTTTCAAAGAAATCCCTCAAGCGGTTTTGGAGAAGAAGCGCGGACAAGATTATTTCGGACGGACGGACGGTCCGATTACTATATGCCTCCCTTCGGGGCATAAAAAGTTACTGTTATTGGATTTGAACTCGCAATGTTTTGCATCATAGCACGAGATTCTTACCCACTGACATATAACTTCATGTTTGAATATCTGCAGCTTTGAACAGGTTTAATGTTGTATAAAGTAAGTAATTTAACAGTAACATTGTAAATTGAGGCACTACCTATTAAGAATAACAGTGGACAAATGTCTGAAAAAACTCACAGGTCAAAATCCAACTATACCATAAAACTGAGCAAACTCCGCAGATGATTTTGCCTAAAGTATGCTCTTAATTAACTGGTCAAAAGAGCCCTGGGTGCTGGTTCATGAAGATGTCTTAACCCTTTTCCTCCAAAAATATGTATTTTTACGCATGTGCGACCAGTGTAGATCCAGATCAGCCGGCACATCCCTGCTGTCAGATCAGGATCTACACTGGTCGCATTATGGTCAGAAATAACCTAACAAATCAAAAAGTGAACAGTGCAGATCCTGATCAGATGGCACATATGTGCCGCCTGATCTGGATCTACACAGTGTTGGCCCACACAATAAAGGTGTGTCTATGGAGGAAAGGGTTAAGGTAAGACAGAAATATGTCTTACTTCAACTGATTATAAGTGTTAACTGCACATATTGTACTTGCCCAATAAATGAGTACTTTCTAGTCTAGGTTGCGTCTAGGGTGCAATTTTATGAAGATGTCTTAAGAAACAACAGAAAAATGTCTTAAGTTCCTCACACCTTAATTGTCATAAAACCGTCTAGCGACAAAAGTTACAATAACACAGCATTGTGTTTGATGAAATAGCACCCAGGATTATAATCATAGAAGAAAACAGCATTTTCATGTATTCAAAATTTGCTAAGCTGT
This sequence comes from Corbicula japonica, assembly GCA_038501625.1. Lineage (NCBI taxonomy): Eukaryota > Metazoa > Mollusca > Bivalvia > Venerida > Cyrenidae > Corbicula > Corbicula japonica. The sequence continues at coordinate 774,219 of JAZAYU010000085.1, read as the reverse complement.
AATGACAGCTTTGCTATCTCAGCAAGAAAATTCTTGAACCCCTTTACCCCCTGGGATATGCCTTGAAATCTATTTGCAAATGACATAGATCCGGATCAGTCAGCACATCAGTGCCATCTGATCTGGATCTACACTGTTTGCAAACCAAAAATAACCTTTTTAAATGATGAGGAGTATATAGTGTTAGCTGTTCTAGAACATAGGTTTGTAAACTGTACAAAATGAACTGAACAAGATAATTTTAAGAGATGGTTGTGAAATTATAAACGAGACAAAAATTAATGACAAAATTTGGTAACTGTTCTTTAAAATATGTTCTTGAACTAATAAGAAAAGCATAAGATGATTTTTAGAGCTGTTACAGAACAAAATTCACAATTATGATCTGTACCAAAATTGTTCTTCATAAAATGTTAGCTTTATGACTGATCTGCTGATAGAATGATAAACACACCACATTAGGGGGCATTGCATGACAAAAAACAACTGTAAAGGATAAATCATTTAAAAAAACGAATACATAAAAAAGGTTGAAAAATAAGCCAAATTTAATCTTTCAAAGACCACAGGACAATCATATCTCAATGGTAAATGGTAAAGGGAATTTGCGATGCACCCCGATTAAAAAAACATCAGAAATAGCATAATAATGTAATGCAAAATCAGATTGTAGTGACCAAAAAAAGCACAATGAATGGTATGTGAATTCCTGATCATTAGGCCACTCCTTTTTTATTTTATGGTTTACAAAAATTTTTGGTCAAAGTGTCCGTAAGGCGGTCGAAAAAAAAATTAAAAAAAATTTCCACATCTAGTCTTAATATTAGTCTGACAACATTAACTACTATATAACAGTCAAAACAATTTAAATCTACAGAAACAAAACTGAAAGTCTGGTAATGATTATCATTGAATCTGCATATATTTGTTGACAAGGGAGGTCAGATAGATCGTGTTCTGGGCAATACTCGTGACAAATATGCATTATTTATATTTTTATTAATGGATTAACAGACCCTTCTGTCACGCTCTGCTACAAAATAAAAGTTTCAAATTAAATTATGACACCGCGACATTTACAACGTGAATGTAAAATAAGTATTAAAACACTAACCAATGCGAACATATTCCAAAATAAATTACGTCCCAATTTTATCTCAAGTATCATATTTCAGAATTATTGCATCATCAACCAATTTTACCCAGCTAAAAAATGTCGAATGTCACGTACACACTTCTTGTAGATCAAACGATTTCAAAGCAGTGCCGATAAAACAACACAGTCTTGATACGAGCCGACAAATCCCTTTTAAGTTGCATTTCAAAGACGGTTGGTATCAACGTTTAACTCAATACTGACTGTCAATCAAATTCTGTCTCCGTATAAAATTAACATGGAAGGCGGATCAAAGAAATGTACATAAATCTATGAGTGATTGTAAAACATGTTTGAGAAAATTATTTTTTGTTTGTTTTTGAATTGTGCGGATTATGTGATAATTAAAAAGAGACAATGGAATTTGAACGTGGATTATTGTAAGTACATGTACCAATTACGTCTCGATAGGCCTAGGTTGCTGTGTTTTTTTGTAACGCCTGATTGAGTAATCTGTTTAAAAATTATGACAGGTTACAGTTTGTTTGCCCGGAGGCTTCACTGTTCTTGTTCATCGCTGCCGAGAAAATTTAATTGGATTATCAGCTGACAATAGACAAATATTACATGTGACATAAGCTTTGATACGGACGATAAACGGTTCATCCGGTGTCGTTCCTGTAAACAGGCGATGAAAGTTTTGGCAAGACAATTTGCAAATTTTCTATTCGATTTGGCGATATATTCTCTTGTCCGATACAAATGATAGATAAAATTTACATTGCTTGTATAGAAAATTGTTTTGTGTTTGAAAATCGTACCCCATTTGACGATATATTCTTATAGCCGTTACCCGATTTCGTGGAGTATCTCTGAGACATAAAACCCGTCTACCTATTTCGAGGGCGCGTTAAAAACAAGCAAAATGGGATTTGTTTCGATAGTTTTTGACTCGTTTCCATAGGGCCGGAAATTATTAATGAAAAAAAATCGTCGATTTCGATTTTTTTTTTTTTCGATTTCTTGAAAAAATAGGTCCGCCAGTTTTGTAAACCATTTTATATAAAAGAAGTGGCCTTATTTTGCATTGCAAGCTGCATTTTTGCTTTTAAAGTATAAATCACCTCCTCAAATTGAAAGAAGTAATAATGTTCGTGTCATAAACAATATTTACAGGTTCATTTCAATTAAATTCAACTAATTTAAAAGATAGTGTGTCATTAATTACATTTCCCAGATGTAAATTAAAACTGACATTGCATTTCCCTAATTGAAATTCAGGAAATTAAAATAAAGTGAAATTTATTGAAGATATTTGCATATTAGAAAATTGCTTTTTTGAACATGTCCTTTCTAATAAATAACACCTCAATGACAAAATCGCAAGAAGATACACCTTAAAAAAAACTAAGCAAATTTCAGCAGCTGCTTAGATTCTTGTTCTACAACTGCAATAAAACTTAATGGAAACTATTTCAATATTATGTTTTAAAGACTTCCAACATCATACAAGCAGCACTGCAATGCAATGATACCAGGTTTTTAACGAATAAGTAAAGACATTTGAGAAAAATCCAGAAGTGCATCTTCATGAAATAAGCTACGCACATAACAAGTTTGGAGTCAATAGATCAAAGCAAACTAAAGTTATTACGCAGAAACTGAATTTCTATTTTTAGCAACAGTGACCTTGACCACAGACATCTAGATAGCAATCCCAGGTTGTGTCTTAATTTAAGCTACCGGAACACTAAGTTTGGTGCCAATAGGTCAAAGCAAACTCAAGTTATAATGCAGAAACTGAATTTTTATTTTTAGCAACAGTGACCTTGAGCTTGATCACAGACATCTAGGTAGCAATCCCAAGTTGCATCTTGATATAAGCTACCCAAATACAAAGCAAGTTATCAATAGGTCACAGCTAATTCAAGTTATGAAATGAAAACTGAATTTCTATTTTTAGCAACAGTGACCTTGACCTTGATCACAGACACCTGGTTAGCAATCTCAAGCTGCCTCTTGATATAAGCTACCCATACACCAAGTTTGGTGTCAGCAGACCAAAGCAAACTTAAGTTATTGAGAGGAAACTGAATTTCTATTTTTTGCAACAGTGACCTTGACCTTTATCACAGACACCTGGGTAGCAATTCCAAGCTTCCTCTTGCTATAAGCTGTCCACACACAAAATCTGATGTTGATAGGCCTATGCAAACTCAAGTTGTTGAGCAGAAACTGAATTTTTTTTTAGCAACAGTGACTTTGACCACAGACACCTGGGTAGCAATTCCAAGATGCCTCTTTATTTAAGCTACCCACCCACCAAGTTTGGTCTCAACAGGCTAAAGCAAACTCAAGTTATGGAACAGAAACCAGCCCGCATACTTCAGCATTACAAAAACCTGTTGTTGTTTAAAACCTGGTTAATAAATGACATTAAGTGTTATTTGTTGTGTCTGTCACAAAACAAAAATTCATTAAATCTATAAATAATTGGTCTCTTTGTAACATTGAACAAAATATCATTTACATTTGCGAAATCCCTGTTTCTTACTGCCCCCATTGAAAAAGCCTCCCCACACAGCAGAACAGTAGAAAAAAGTGAAATATGCATATCAGGAATGGCCACACCCAGCAGACACAGCCTTCCCATACAGCCAAACAGTAAAGAAGAAAAGAGAGCATGGTTATAATACAGTGCAGTTTCAAAATAGACGCCACAAACAATTAACAAAGTGAGAACTTGAGGATTTACCGCCTTGGAACAGTCAGTGGCAAAACAATTTGCTGCTGGGAGTTTGAATAATTAATCTGATCATTTAAAAAAAAAACATCACAAATAATGAACTAGATGTTTTTTGTGAAAAACGCATGTCTCCCCCCTGCGCCGCCCCCCTCCCCCCCCTGCGCCCAGACCCCTGTGACCTTGACATTTGACCTACTGATCCCATAATCAATAGGGTTCTTCTACTCAATAAGGGCTATTACCCTATTTAGTTTGAATGCTCTGGGTCAAGCGGTACTCCAGTAATTGACCGGATACGGTTTTTACTCTTCGGGGCCCCTGTGACCTTGACCTTTGACCTACTGACCCCAAAATCAATAGGAGTCCTCTACTCAATAAGGACATCCATCGTATGAAGTTTGAATGGTCTGGGTAAAATAGAACTCCTATAATTGAGTGGAAACGGTTTTCACTCTTCAGGCCCCTGTGATCTTGACCTTTGACCTACTGACCCCAAAATCAATAGGGTTCTTCTAATCAAAAAGGGCTATCACCCTATGAATTTTGAAGGCTGTGGGTCAAACGGTACTCCAGTTATTGAGCGGAAACGGTTTTCACTCTTCAGGCCCCTGTGACCTTGACCTTCGACCTACTGACCCCGAAATCAATAGGGTTCTTCTACTCTATAATGGCTATAAACCTATGAAGTTTGAAGTCCCTGGGTCAAAGGGTGCTCAAGTTATGGAGCAGAAACAGTTTTCACTCTTCGGGCCCCTGTGACCTTGACCTTTTACCTACTGACATCAAAATCAATAGGGTTCTTCTACTCAATAAGGGCTTTCATCCTATGAAGTTTGAAGGCTCTGGGTCAAAGGGTACTCGAATTATTGAGCGGAAACGGTTTTCACGCTTCGGGCCCCTGTGACCTTGACCTTTGACCTACTGACCCCAAAATCAGTAGGGTTCTTCTACTCAATTAGGGCTATCATCCTATGAAGTTTGAAGGCTCTGGGTCAAAGGGTACTGAAATTATTGAGGGGAAAGATTTTCACTCTTCGGGTCACTGTGACCTTGACCTTTGACCTACTGACCCCAAAATCAATAGGGTTCTTCTACTCAATAAGGGCTGTCATCCTATGAAGTTTGAAGGCTCTGGGTCAAAAGGTACTTGAGTTATTGAGCTGAAACGATTATCACTCTTCCGTACACTGTGACCTTGACCTTTGACCTACTGACCCCAAAATCAATAGGGTTCTTCTACTAAATAAGGGCTATCACCCTATGAAGTTTGAAGGCTCTGGTTCAAAGGGTACTCGAGTTATTGAGCGGAAACGGTTTTCACTCTTCGGGTCACTGTGACCTTGACCTTTGACCTACTGACCCCAAAATCAATAGGGTTCTTCTACTCAATAAGGGCTATCACCCTATTAAGTTTGGAGGCTCTGGGTCAAAGGGTACTTGAGTTATTGAGCGGAAACGGTTTTCACTCTTCGGGTCACTGTGACCTTGACCTTTGACCTACTGACCCCCAAATCAATAGGGTTCTTCTACTCAATAAGGGCTATCACCCTATGAAGTTTGAAGGCTCTGGTTCAAAGGGTACTCGAGTTATTGAGCGGAAACGAAGTGTGACAGACGGAGTGACGGACAGACGGACAGGGCAAAAACAATATGTCTCCCCCAGAGGGGGGGAGACATAAAAAGAAACAGAACCTTAGGGAATATTGCCTTTGTGTGGTGAAAAAGACATTTTTCAACTGGGGAGTTTATACCAGATTCAAGAATGCTCAACCCCCACCTTTCATCACCTTAGTGCAAAAACCACTATAAGAACTTTTAAAATGAGAAAGAGTAATAATACCATTTTTGCACTAAGGTAATAATCTGTCCATTAGGTTATTAATAACAAACATAAACAAGATTGTAACCATTTCCTTGATTCCTGAACTGCAAACCTATTGTTGCCTTGTAAGTTTTATTGTGCAATGCATGATTTATATTCTTAGCTACCATGTTAAGACTTCCCTTTTCAAAGAACCAAACATCTGTATTAAAACTTTAAAATTTTTTAAATATTTTGTAGAGTGATGAGAAAGAACAGGCTTAATAAGATATGCTTGGTGAACAAAGGTGGTGAATATTTATTTTTAGTTTGTTTGATAAGTTTTAATTGTATAGCTCAAGTGTATAAAATCTGGGACATCACTCTATGTAAAGCAGGGTCCGAGATAATAAAGCTAAAAGTGGAGACCAGTCTCAAATCTTAAGCATTATATTGTTTGAAATATAGACTAGTCTTTTTTATGCCCCCAAGAAGTGGGAAGCATAAAGAGTTGCACTCGTCCATACTTACATACATCCTGCAGATCTTGTGGCATCAACTCCTCCTAAAATATCAGGCTGATTTCTTTCAAACTTGCAAAGATAATCAAGCAGGATGTGAAAATAATCGTAAAGAAAGGATTTTTTCCTGTGGCCATTTTTTACCAGAGTTTTGGCCCTTTGTTATAACAAATAGTGTTGCAGCACTGGGGGCATCAGTGTCCAAGGACACATTCTAAAGTTTTAAAATATGATGCTTGAGATTTGAGACTGTCCCCCCATCTCAACTTTATTATCTTGGGCCCAGCACCCACAAAAGTTCAGCTAGAACAAAGAAAAACAGATTATCTTTGACCAGAATCAATTTGCGCAATATACTTGATTAAAATAGTTCCATTTACCGATTTATCTCAATTTTTGCAGGTGGCACAGATGTGCAAGTCAATTAAAATGTACACCATCCCCAATTGTCATAAACTTTGAATGATGAGCAAAGATATAAATTTAAATGAAATAAATTTAATCAAGTCAAATGAAGAAAATGCCTCATAAGTCATTCAATTTAATCTTACAAAATCATACGTGGGCAATTATATTCTGAACTAGAAAACTGATTTATTACAATAGCCAAGCAATCTGATCTCTGCAGTTTGTAACAAAAACGACAATGAAATTTTATAAAACATGATAAATTGTATTATTATGAATGATATCGTACTTTTCTCATTTTTACAATATTAAATTGAATATATAAACATTTACAGCAGAGGGAAAACTGGTTTACTTGTATAAGTCAAAAAACAATAATCATCATTGGCTTATTTTTTAGGTGATTACGTTACATGCAAAGACACATCATAAAAAGCCATTGTTGGGGTTTGATTTTAGCTTGTGTCTATTGCAAGGACATGTCACAGAAAAGGCATTATTGGGGTTTGATTTTAGCTTGTGTCTACTGCAAAAGCATGTCACAGAAAATTAATTGCTGAGGCTTGATTTTAGCTTGTGTCTACTACAATAGCATGTCACAGAAAATCAATTGTTGGGGTTTGATTTAAGCTTATGTTTATTGCAAAGACAGGTCACATAAAATCTATTGGGGTTTGATTTTAGCTTGTGTTTATTGCAAAAACAGGTCACAGAAAATCTTTTGTTGGAGTTCAATTTTAGTATGTGTTTTTTTGAAAAGACAGGTCACAGAAAATTCATTGTTGGGGTTTGATTTTTACGCTTGTGTTTATTGAAAGGACAGGTCACAGAAAATCCATTTTTGGGGTTTTATTTTAGCTTGTGTATATTGCAATGACATGTCACAGAAAATCCATTGTTGGGCTTTGATTTTAGCTTGTGTTTATGAAAAGAAATTTTGGGTTTTGATTTAAGCTTGTGTTTTTTTTTAAAGACAGATCACAGAAAATAAATTGTTGGGGTTTGATTTAAGCTTGTGTTTATGGAAAGAAATGTTTGGGTTTGATTTAAATACCGTATACCCCCGTTTTAGCGCCCCCCGGGGGCGTAACATTTTATGCGAAAAAAATAATACCTTACAAGTTTACCGTTATTGTTAAAGTTGTGATAATAAAAAGTGTTTAACAGTTTTCAATTGATTTGTGTTGGAATAATACTGGATTATTGTCAGAAAAGGTAAGATCTAATTTAATTATTTGTACTTTTTTGTCAATTTTAAATGTCTTTCTGCCCCTGATTGAAAAATTTTAGAATGAAAAAGGGGAGGGGGCGTTTATTAGGGGGGGAGCGTTAAAACGGGGGTATACGGTAGCTTGTTTTTATTGCAAAGACATGTCCCAGAACATACACTGTTGGGTTTTTTGTTTTTAGCTTGTGTATATTGCAAAGACATGACACAGAAAATCCATTGTTGGGCTTTGATTTTAGCTTGTGTTTATGAAAAGAAATGTTGGGACTTTATTAAAATAATAACAAATTGAGTATGCTTTAGGGTAAATTTATGCTGAATGTTATTTGTCTGAATTATGCAAAAAGAACAGGGCTAAATAAAATTTCTCAAAAGGCACTGCACAGAAGCAAACCTGTTCAAAAAAAGCCTTACAAATCATGAACAATTGGTATAGGTCCATTTTTATAGAATTCCCTTATTCTGGCAACTTCTTAGATTCTTGTTGCATAACTAAGTGCATCTCCATTCACTAGATACTATTCTAGTATTTTCAAAGGCACTTTACTGTGCTTTCCAGACATCTTCTTAATTTGACGAAACAATAACTGGAATTAAATCTCCTGTGTCCATCTCAAAACAATTAACAATTCCTTAACTCCATTATAACTAGTGCAAATAGGACTTGTACTGAGTAATGTTAATTAAAGATTATAAAACTAAGATTGGAAACCAGTCTCAAATCTCAAGTATCTGATTGGCTTACATGGAGACCAGTTGCCATTTCAGCCAATCAGATGCTTGAGATTTGAGACTGGTCTCCAGATTTAGTTTTTTGATCTTGAGCACAGATTACTGCACATGAACAGGCTTGATCAAAATGAGCCTGCCATATTTTCATATTTGTCTTGTTTAGTGACTTTAAGAGCTTTTTTTATCTTTTACATATAATTTGCAGTAATAAAGGGGTGAAATATGCATATCAGGAATGACCTCATCCAGCAGACACAGCCTCCCCACACAGCCAAAAAGTAGAGAGGAAAAGAGAGCATGGATGGTATTACAATAATCAGTTTCAAAATGGACGTCACAAACAATTAAAGAAAGTGAGAACCCGAGGGGTTACCGCCTTGGAATGGTCAGTGGTAAAACAATTACCTGGTTCTAGGGTGCACCAACCTCACACCTGCCCCAACAGGTTCTTGTATCACAAAACAAGTACAAGTTGTCTTGGTGAAATAACTCCAACCCACCCATCGGCTCAACAATGTTGCATGCAAAAGCACACAAACATATAAAACATAAGGATCTCTATAAATGTTACCACTGACAGGCTAAATGAAATCATAACTTGCATGTTCAGGCAATATTGAAGATTACTTCACACCGTTTGGGATGGTCAAAATTGTACTGTTTATTGGTGTAAATATTGAGTTGCGTTTAACCCAGGGCTAAGGGGGTATAGTCAGTAATATGGCCATGAGCAGGCTCAAACAAATCGAGCCTGCAATATTTTCATATTTGTCGTGTTTGCAACCGGCTTTCAAAGTTCCCTTTTCATCTATTTTTATCTATTGAAATTTAGAGTTGGAAATTACTATGATTATAGGTTTGGTTTCCAGGCAGCTAATAAAAAAAGTGAAATATGCATAGCAGCAATGGCCCAATCCAGAAAACATGTACAGTCTCCCCTCACAGTCTATCCTCACAACAATACCTTCGTAACAAACTGACTCAACATCATCAGCTAGCTTGATTTCCTGGCATCTATTATGCTGCAAATATTTCATATTTTTGCATTTCAGTTATTTTACTTAAAAGTTTGATAGAAAACAACTTATTATCATCTTTTTGATGTGTCAAGCTCTTTGACACTATGTTAATTTAATCAATGTGGTAAGATGATTGTAAATGCCACAACAAGCACTGGACACCTTAATTGTATTATCTGTGTATCTAATCTTTATGGCTTGACCAGCTAGATATATCTTTGTCTCTTTGTGATTTAGAAGACTAGACTATTCAGTTGTAGATGTCAAAACTTATTGACAACTAATTGTTATGTCCATCTGAAACCATACTGTGTTTCCATAGCAATTATGTAATTATTATATAACTTTGTTAAAGATTATTATCATTGAGGTGCTAAAATGGTTTATATTACATATTGATTACCTGTCACTGTAAATCATGAAATAGGCAGAAATTAATGCAGGATTCTTTATGCAAATTAGATCACATGGGCCTTAAGCCCCGCCTTATCAAAGTTGTTGTTAGAAGTTAATTTCAAAGTATCAATAGTAGAATGGATTTACCTTCTGAACAATAAGCATATACTGGACCTTCCAGCAGACTTTACTTTTACAAGAATTGGATTTTCCAACTTGACATTTAATTTACAGTGTGGATATTGCCAACTGACATTATTAATTATCTTAACAAATTTGGAACTACCAAACTATTGTATAAGATCTGTTAAACTTTAATCACTTGGACTTCCAGTGTATTTGACTTACATGTGTTATGTGTATGAAATTCATATACAAATAAAACTGTGGAACTTTTACAGAACATCTTCTTGAGTTAATTCCCCAACATTTAAGGAGTGTAACTTCCGCTTCTTAATACATCCTTGAAAAGCAAAGTCTCCAGCCAAAAGTTGTTGTTTTTAAAGTTTCATTCCTTGGAAGCTGCTAAATCTTTATCAATGGGGGCCTACCGATATACAGAGTTATCTCCCATTGAGAGTGGTTTCCCTTGCCGATTGGGTAGTTCCAGTTTAGAAGCGGTAATAAGAATAGTAACGGGTGTATATAAAAAGTCTCAAAATGCTTTCAAAGTTTAAATGCATTGTCGAATAAACAAAGAAAGTGAAACCGGTATATCAGGAATTAAACCATTATCTTTGGAAAATGATTTTCAGTTAACAACTTAATACAATTTTACTTATTTACGTTACGAAATTTGATTTATTGGCTGGCATGGAAATTTTAGCTTTTTTCAAACATGCACTAAAGTATTCGGCCAGTCACCGTTAAGTCTTGCAAACAATGCTAATTAAGTAAAGGGCGTGGTGTTTTATGACTATATTACGTAATCTAATTAGCAAGACAGGGGTCTTACCAGCCGGAGGTGTGATAAAGGCCGTTTGAAGTTTAGATCTTGACACTGTGAGAGGTTGAAAAAGTTTGGATGTTGGGGGTACAAGTGTTATTTTAAGAAATTGACTAGGGATTAAATATGCTAATTAATTGTCGCAATGTTGTTTGAGAACCGAGACATGTATATTTGATTTTTGCAACTTAAAGTGCTCCAAACTTAACTGAAAAAAACCCTCGGGAAGAATTTACTCAAAAATATATTTATTTTATGAAATAAAATTGATTGTAAAACTAACTAAGCTTAAAATTCAGAAATAAAGAGGAAAATGTGAAAACATTATGAAACCATGTTTGAATATGTTCTAAATGATATAAGAAAGAACTGTTTTTTTTAAGAAAGAGAGCAGCACATTAAAAAATACGAAGAGGGCACAAATCTGTGAACCAAATGATGTGGATTAAATTTGTAGGAGAAGGCTCAGTAATTAATAATCTTTTAATTCCTTTAAAAATGTATCATCAGCATGAAACAACATGCATAAAAAGGAACGGTCTTTATATTGGCGGACGTCAAACTTAAACTTTAATATACGAGTAATTAATAACCCTAATTAACTACCTTTTCTTATGTTTACTAACTTTTATCTTTCTCAAACCTGCCTTTTTGAGCATAAGAAATGTGTATACTCTTAATTAGTTACGGGGTCGAACATAACGATGTTGAACACAAACCGCTCAAGCTTACTTAAATGGTTTGAAGAGAAATACTAGGTGGTGCCCATTTAAAACTATCTAGTTTCCAATTCAGTGATAATAATCAAACGTTATTAGGCATATTGCTGATCTCTAACCAACAAGACCCTATTAAAACGTATTTAAAAGGACCATGGATTACTACTGCGCTATTATGTTTTAATTCTCATTCTCAGACCGGAACTACCCAGTAACAGGTGCGCGTTGCAAAGGAAGGTAACTTAAGACAGAATATTGAGATAACTCTGTATATCGGTAGGACCCCATTAACTGTTGTATGTTGCATGGATGTCTTGGCTAGTCTGGATCTACACTGCTTGCTGAGGCAATAGAGGTGTACATATGGAGTTAATGGTTAAACAAATTTATGTGAAATAGATGAAAAAATTTAGGAACTTTCAAAGCCACCAAACACAACAAATATGAACATAATTATGAAAATACTGCATGCTCAGTTGGTTTGATTCTTGAAAAATAACTGATCAGAAGTTTCTTTAATTTCCTCAGTTTTAAATAAGCACTGGTATGAACCCACCGAAACCCTGTTAGGTTCCCGACCTTCCTTAACATGACAAGCTGACATAAATGCAATTATGAATAACTACTCTCCTATATAACAATCAATTTTAAAGCATCTAAACACTCATCACATTTTCTCCCATTTAGACTATTGGGATTTCAGGCAAACTTTCTAACATAAATTCCTATTTACTTAAACATATAGTTTCCAATTTATTTAAACATAAAGTTTACATATAGAGTTCAAAATTTTCGTCTGACAAAGTGATTGACAATGTATTTTAAGTTGAACGGTCTCTGGTCTCTTCGGATCTTTTATTCATCTCAACATCTGAATGCCAAATAAGTGACATAAGCTCTCTGCAGAGATTTGGAAACCAGTCTCAAAATTGCAGCATTTGATTAGCTGAAATGGCAACCAGTCACCATTTCAGCCAATCAGATTCTTGATATTTATGATATATATGTTTCCTTTCTCAGTTTTATAACCTTAGGGCTTAAATGTCAAATCAAGCAAGTGATGTATAAACTAGAAATGTGTCCAAAGGACACGGATACCCCCGCTATGTGGTTTTCATAAAGCTCCCAGCAGTAGTGTAGGACAAGTTGTGTTCACGAGATATATTCCTATTACAAGAAAATTCTATTTTTAGTAACAGTGACCTTGACCTTGGATCTACAGGCATGAGTTTTGTGCGGACACACCACCCTGTCATGGTGAACATTTGTGCCAAGTTATTTTGAAATCCCTCCATTCATAACCAAGTTACAGCCTGGAGAAGAAAATTCTATTTTTAGTAACATTGACCTTGACCTTGGACCTACAGGCTTGGGAATGTATGTGACACACAGTCTTAATATGGTGATCAATTAAACCAAGTTATTTAAAAATCCAATAACAAATAACAAAGTTACAGAGCAGACACAATTTTGCAAGAAATTTCTATTTTTAGTAACAGTGACCTTGACCTTGGACCTACAGGCATGGGTGTTGTATGCGACACACCACCTTGTCTTGGTGAACATTTGAAATCCCTCCATTCATAACAAAGTTAAGGGCCAAGTGTATATTTTGCTTAACACAAAATGTAAGTGAAGAAGGGGCATAATTTGAAAAAATATTGGAAGCAGGGTTATAGGTCTTGTTGGTTATGATGTAGATTTTGATGGTGAAAATATATTTCAAGTTTCAAGGCAATATCTCAAGTAGTTTTAAAGTTATGGGCAAAATGCATATTTTGCTTAACATAAAATATAAGAATAAAACTAATGTAAATGAAATTATCAAAGGGCCATAACTTTTGAACAGAACATGTAAGAGCAAAACCCCACCTTTATGCACAACAACATATCAGGCCAAGCATTGTGGTAAAGTTTCATTAAATTCCCACCAGTAGTGTAGGAGGAGTTGCGTTCACAAGATATATTCCTATTAAAACTAATGTAAATGGAAGTATCAAAGGGCCATAACTTCTGAACGGAACATGTAAGAGCAAAACCCCACCTTCATGCACAACTACATATCAAGCCAAGCATTGTGGTAAAGTTTCATTAAATTCCCACCAGTAGTGTAGGAGGAGTTGCGTTCACGAGATATATTCCTATTAAAACTAATGTAAATGGAAATATCAAAGGGCCATAACTTCTGAACGGAACATGTAAGAGCGAAACCCCACCTTCATGCACAACTACATATCAAGCCAAGCATTGTGGTAGAGTTTCATTAAATTCCCACCAGTAGTTTAGGAGAAGTTGCGTTCACAAGATATATTCCTATTAAAACTAATGTAAATGGAAGTATCAAAGGGCCATAACTTCTGAACGGAACATGTAAGAGCGAAACCCCACCTTCATGCACAACTACATATCAAGCCAAGCATTGTGGTAAAGTTTCATTAAATTCCCACCAGTAGTTAAGGAGGAGTTGCGTTCACGAGAATATCGGACGGACGGACGGAAGGACGGACAGGAGCAACTCTTAATGCCCGTCGCCATTTCATGGCGGGGGCATAAAAATGATCATTACTTTTCATCTATGGCAGACATAAATTTAAGCTGGTAACATGGGAAGTTATCCTACCTGTGTGCAGCAACCCTTTCTTCCATATATATGCCTCTAATGCATGTGAAACCAGTGTAGATCCAGAACAGCCCATCTGATAAAGATCTGCACTGGTGGCTTTTTGGTCAGAAATAACCTAATAAATCAAATAGCGAACAGCGCAGGTATGTGCAGTCTGATGAGGATCTTCACTGTTCCCCCATGCAATAAAGATGTATTTATGGAGGAAAGGGTTAACGGGGAAACAGAATTCTTCTAATTTTAAATATAAATCACTTCTTTCTTAACCTTTATAAATCATCCATTATTAGGGAAACGTAAATAAAGAACAAGATTACAAAATATACTCATACAAAGAAACCCAGGTTTAACTCTGAAGATGATTCTAGTCCCTGACCCCTCCCCATTCATGCTCTCCCAAGGAGACATCATTATGCCACGCAGTACCACTTGCACTGTTACCTTTATATTTCCACGTTTGCAAAATATTTCAAATAATATCACCCCACATTTCTTTATCCCTTTCATAAAATTATGTCAATAAAGTATTAAAACATTTTCAGTGTCATTATGAATTACTATCATGGAAGCAAAATGGATATGGCACCACATGATTTAGGCACAGTAAGCAATTTAACCCTTTCCTCCATATATACGCATATTTATGCATGTGAGACCAGTGTAGATCCAGATGTTTTGGCTGATCTGGATCTACACTGTTCGCCCATGCAATAAAGGAGTATCTGTGGAGGAAAGGTTTAACCTGCATCTGAATATCATACATGATTATCTAAAAATCACAACTTGATACTCAAAATCTGTCATTGAGTGGAAACAATAGTTTATTACCAGACTGGACAGATTTCGTAACGTGTTCGCAATAAATCAAATAATAACTGCGGCAATAAGTTGCAGACTGTTACTATGAATGCACACAGATAGAAGTGAAAGAATTACATCAACTGAACACATCAACTGAACACACACACACACACAACACATTGAAGTGAAACAGCAAACTTTTCTTCTTTAATACAAAATTCATTGGGAAAGTTGGAATCCTGGATTTGCATGGACCAGGCTAATTGCTGATTATAGGGTTTAAAACCATTTATTTGGTAGATTTAGTAAAGGTATTTATCATTAAAGTGTTGACCCATATCCCTTTTTACAGCACATATGTGGGTGCAAGATTATGCTTCATTACACTGTATCGGTATAAGGAATGGTTTTAAAATGTATTTATTGCTATTACTGACCTGACCAATATATAAGACAGTATTTTCCACATGTAATGCCATGTCTTGTAATCATTAGCAAACTCAGTGTGGATGTACTTATATTACATGGACACAAAAGCTTGTAGCTTTGCATTAGATACCATTTTTGTGGGGTCTTTAATTATTTCAATTTTCTTAACATAATTTTTATGTTCAATTCTTTATTTTGTGGCAGTTTTAAATTCATGGATTCATCAGCACACAAAATTCACAAAAATTAGTACCCGTCAGATACATCTTATGATTTTACAGTATAAGAAAATAAAGCATTGATGCTTTTACAAGAACATAAATTATTGCAATTTTTGTTTTTACTCAAAAGCTTCCATTGTTTCTCTGCAAAAAGAACTAAATATGAAAAGAAGAGTTCGCAGTAAAACAAATTCAGAATTACAGTAGAAATGATAATCACTGTTACAATACACAGAAACCTACGTTGTCCAATACAAAGTAATAGCCCTGTTCAAAGAAAACAAAGAATAAAATGATATTAGATTCATTTACACTTTTAACCCTTTACTAAACAGGGGATATGGTTGTTATCCATGTGCCAACAGAGTAGATCCAGACCCCTGGTACATCCCTGCCATCTGATCAGGGCTTTTTGATGCAATCAGATTTTTCTGAAAAATAAGTGAAATGCCAAGATCCAGTTTCAGACAGCAGGTTTATCATGCAGACTGATGCTATTTTTGTCAAACTGATATCACCTGTAACAAATATTAAAATGTTTAGTAATAACATGACAAAATTATGGGACAAAATGTTTCAAGTTTGGTGAACAAATGAAGGAAAAATATTTGATCTTTAAACAGAATGAAGGAATGTATCTGGTAGGCTAATACTTAGGTTATAGTGTGGTTCAACATTAGAGGTTTTCTTAGCAATCAATAAATTCCAGCTACTATGAAGAATGATCCCATAAATTTATTTTCATTATGGCAAATCAGCAATTCATGTCAGGTAGTCAGATAAGGAATTTAAACTATGCAAAAAATGTCTGTGAAAGAAACCGATAATAATTATTAAATAATGATAATATCTTTTTCTTAAGCTTCCTAGCTTAAAGTTAGAGCAGTCACATAAATCTTGTAAAACTACATCGGAGTGCAGAAAAGGGTCTATTGGTATCAGAGAGCAATTAAATGTAATCAATTTCCGTTTAACTAGAAATTATTCCCAAGAAATATTGTCCAGATATTTATCAATTGCAATATGATCTTCAAACAAATTATCAATGGTATTCAATTTCTACTAATGGCCAAGAGCATACACTAAATCTGCAACTGTGACATTCTAAATTGTTCTTTTAGAATAGTTCACGATAAAAAAATTACATTGTAATTGGAAGTTTGGATTATATTTCTCTAGAACCAGATATTTGCGATAGATTTAAAGGGTACTTTTAAATGCAGCTGATCATGACACAAAATATAAATGCACAATACCGATCACCTGAAAAAATATTTAATTCGCACAAATCGGCCATAAGATCATTATTGGTTATAAACAGAGTAATTGACTTTTTTATCCATAACCAGTTAAATACTTGGAGCTTTGACACAGTTTTATATTCTGGCTGATCTATTTAAATTTGACCTGAACAAACATCACTGACAAAGTTCATGAAAACAAGATGGTTAACATGGCAACAGTATTCGCCTTCAATACTTCCTAAATTATAAGTTTCTACATCAAACGCTCGTGTTTTTCACCTGACATAGTAAGCAGCGAATGAAGTTGATCCAAATTAATTGTGGGTATATTTGTCATTGCACAAATATACGCACAATTAATGTATTGTATTTAACTTGACCCATGAAGAAGCGTTTATATAAGCGTTTTCGCTTGTTCTTTAATCCATAGCATGACATTTTCTCATTGTATAATATCGTTATAGTTGCATTAATCTGAATAAATATTGTTTAAACAAAAGTTGATCATTTGAGAACAATGGTGGCTTTTAACGAAGAAAAACTTTTGTATGATAAGAATTGTTAACATTTTGAACTGCTTGTAGAAAATATCAGGAAAACAAGTCAGTGACAAATCATGTTTGCTATTGGAAGTTTGAACCTTGTTCAACCTCACAAATGCCCTGCTAGATTGGCAAGAACAAAAAGGTACAGACTGCCTTGGTCAATTAACTCCAACCCACCAATCTTCTCCACAATGTTGCATGTAATAGCATCAAACACATAAAAAAAATATTGTTATGATACTGTCAACTAATAATTAAGTTTACAGACTGGACAAAGATAAAGCTCAAATTTAAAATTGTCACATAAATCTTGTAACACACAATAATAACACTGCAACAAAATTATCTAACAATATAGTTATGTCATTAAATGTAATCAGTTTCTGCCTTACTTGACTTTATTCTGAGAAATAATAATTTGCATTCTTATCAATTGTAATATGATCGTTTTCCAAATAAATATTGATATTTGGGTATCTTTTCAAGCATCTCCTGAAAATTGCTTGAAATAACACAAAAGAAACAAATTTCCAAAACAAAGCCCTAGTTTTATTCTTCATACTGTAAACCAGTTAGCCCATTACTTCATACATATGGGTTTTTATTGCATGTGTAAACAGTGTAGATAGATATCAGCTTGCACATCCGTGACAGATTAAGTTATGCTCCCTAAACTAGAAATTTAAATAAATTTGGACCTTTAAATTCTAAGTATGACCTTGACCTTTGAGGCAGGGCTATGTTTCTCAGACATGACATGCAGAGTGTCTCATTGAGGGGAACATTTATAAGAAGATATGCTCCTGAAACAAGTTTTTTGGGAAATTTTCACCTTTTTTACCAAAAAATCTGAAATCTGAGGAAAGACTATGGTTCTTGGATTTTTATCAACTGCTAAATCCATGTTTATTTTAGCATAATTCTGACTAAATTTGACATCTAAAAAGAAAAAAAAACAAAAAAAAAAACTTGATGAGAGTAATCACAAATGGCTCTTCTGTGAACAGTGAACTTAAGTAATCAAACTCTTTGAATCTCCAGTAAAAACAGAATGATACCCCACAAAACTGAGCTACTCTTATAATAATGTAATGAAATTGTCATAATTTTATGCTTAACTTGAATTTATTCAGGGAAATAATAATTAAATAATCATCAAGTGCTTATCTATTGTAATATGATAGTACTGGTATTTACTTTTGTTAATGACCTGCGTTCTTTATTTGAAACTGTAATGCTTTTAAATAATCTGAATTGAATATGTAATTATTTATTGGTTAATGTTTGTGTATCCTTTTTCTCATACGATTTCTAATCAAAAAGGTTGTTAACAAGAGAACCAGAAAAATTCAAATGATTTATCAACTAGTTTTAAAAGCTTGCAAATTAGATGAAATGGGAAATTTGATAGGAATCTAACACAACAAATGTACAAAGACTGAACACTGTTTAACTCTTTCCTCCATATATACACATTTTTATGCATTGGCGACCAGTGTAGATCCAGATCAGCCGGCACATCCGTGCCGTCTGATCAGGCAAGTTAGTGCCCAAGTCCTCTAATGACACTCCATCTCATTATCCCTGTCCTCCAGACACACCATTATTGCATGGGTGAACAGTATAGATCCAGATCAGCTGGTACATCCGTGACGTCTGATCAGGATTAGCACTGTTAGCTTTATGATTCGTTAGTTTATTTATGATAAAAAGGCGACCAGTACAGATCCTGATCATATGGTTCCCATGTGTAAAAATGTGTATATATGGAGGAAAGGGTTAATATTAAATTTTTATGCATTTTGGTGAGTTCAGACTTTTCTCACATTTGACTTTAACAGCAAAGCTTTGCTCAATAGACTAGGGCTGAAGGTTATAAAACTGAGATTGGAAACCAGTCTCAAAGCTCAAGCATCTGACTGGCTGAAATGGGGACTGGTGTTAATATGCCAATGAATGGACCTATATTTTCACATTTTTGTCTTTATTAAACTCTATCCACAACTCAAAGGTAATAACAAAAATAAATAATTAAAAAACTAAAAATTTTTCAATGCAGTACTGGTAACAGAAACCTCAAAAAACAAGAGCCAAATATCATGTGTTGTTTCACGTTCTTTGAAAATAATTATCTAATCAATCTGTTTTTTGATTTTCCACTGTGTTACAGTAGCAATAACTTAATCATTTGAATTCAATACAAATTGCAATGGTATCCATCAAACAAAAAATATAACAGTGACAGCCAGAATTCAAATGGACAAAACAAGTTTGATTACATGCAATGTTCAAAGATATTTACTGCAAATTGCAGTAAAACTAACAGTTTTCAAAATATTTTCATTTTGATAGTTTTTTGTGTAAGTATTTATCAGGCACTCATTTTTATTGTAGTATATGTAAAAAAAATAATATTTTTTATACATTGTATTCTCAGCAAAAAAAGAAGCATGACACTTCATTAAATAAACAATGAGATACATGTATAAAATCTATATTTTCCCTCCTTTTAACTAATATAATTCTTGTTTCAAATTTTATCACTAAATTCCCAGAGGATTTAAGATCAAAAAGATAGTATTAAAAGATGACATAAAGATTGCTAAAAATATATATGTATAATAAAATGTTTTTATTCAAGTAGATTTCAATTCTACACCACAGAACACATGAGTCACCTAAATTGCATTTGAAAGGGGAATAATTAAAAAAATGGTGAAACCTAAGTTATCATTCTTCACCAATAGAGTTCTTTCACATTGTTACTTCCCCTTAGCGCTCTCTAAAATTGAAGAGCATAATTAGTCGATAACTGCAAGCGAGGGGGCATTGTTTACTACTGTTAATATGACTAAGAGATTATAAAATTAAGAACATGTTGATTAATTATTTCAAATTTATAAATAAGTGAGTTCAGTCAAATAAAGAAGAATTTACAAAAATGTTATGATCATTTACAAGAACATCAAGAAAGGTTATGCACATCATGAACATGAAACATGATGTTATGAACATCAAGAAAGTGTTCATCGCGATGTTTTCAGGATGCGAGTATCCAACAGATTTGTTTGATTTTTTTATGAAAATAATCACATGAATTTTGTTTACTGAAAATGAATACGATGCGTATAATTGCAATTCAGACGAACACTATCGGACATTTTACCGTTGTACGGCATTTTTTGGTAACGCAATAATTATTTGTGGAATGAGACACATATTTCTTATGTCGCTCGTCGGCGACTTGATGCGCGTTTTTGCGTCTTTTGTTTTTTATATATTCATGAAATGCGACTTAAACTAATTTCTTATTTACTATGGCTGACGATTAAAAAAAGTGATTTTTATAATAACACGAATAAGACATACAATACTACATGATCGGCCATTTCAACGCTACAAAATATAGTTATGTAAATACGGGACTGAACTCATGGCAATTTTTAGGTATTCGAAAAGTTAGCTAGACGCGACAATAACGGTTACTTTCAATTTGATGATTTGAAAGTAAAATAGAATTATGTCTCCTCAAATGTCAGATGCCAAACAAGTTTTCGCACCTCAATATGTCACCTTCGTTTTCTGGTCAGAATGGGAAATGGGAATATTGTGCCAAATATTATAGGGACAATAAACAGTAACACGGTCGTGTTCAAAGTATGAATTCTAGTTCTTAAACATAAACATTTAAATCAAGGACTGATAAAAGAAATATACGAAAGATAACAGTAAATGTTAGTTTTAAACATATGTTTGGACGAAAAAAAAAAAAGTAAACACAATTAGAAAGCTTAACGGGCGTTGAATACAACGATGATACATTGCAGAATTCATCCGTTTACCTCCAATTTAGAGAGATCATGTAACATAAAATATATTTCTTGAAGTAAACGCATTTTGTCAGAAAAACTCGATACGCTTATATATGTGTCTGTGGAAAATATACAGTAACGTGTAATCCACAATGTATTTGTTTTCATATAAGACTTCCTGATTCAAAGTGGCAACCACGTCTTTGATTGTTTTACGCTTTTCACAGTCAAATCTTGCCGACCAGACATTTTAAGCCTATTATATTCGGAAATTATAAAACTCGAATTTATTATGCTTTATCATAATTATTATTATAATTTATTATTAGCTTTAAGACGACACCGTGATCATGTCTGTTCATTCTGTTAGCAATGACACAGTTAAATGCCCCCTCACTTGTCGCTTTAGGATAAAACCAATATTTTCCGCACCTAACGTGGCGTACGACGCATGCGCACAACAATGTGAAAGACCTCTATTGGTATGTGCATGCAGATGAAATATTCAAAGAATTAAGTGAACTGAAGAAGTACTTTCAATTTTACAGGCAACAGTATGTTTCATGTTTAAGTTGCATTTGAAAGGGGCATAACTCATAAAATATTCAAACAGGAGTTTTCATTCTTTTTGTCACCAATGTCGTTGTTCATGCAGATGATATATTCCAAGTATGTAGTGAATAGGACAAATACTTTCAAAGTTATATGCAACATTAGGTAGCATTTGAAAGGGACATAACTCAAAAATAGTTAAACAGGAGTTATGTTGTTGTAACCGATGTTGTTCATGAAGATGAAATATTTCAAGTATTATATAAATAACACAAGTACTTTTAAAAAAATATAGGCAACATAAAGTTTCATGTTAAAGTTTTATGTGAAAGGGGCATAAGTCATAAAGAAGTCAAACAGGAGTTATCAGTCTTGTTGTTAGTGATGACAATGTTCATGAAGATGATATATTCTGAAAATTAAGTGAACAGGACATGTACTTTAAAAGTTAATGTCAACATTAAGTTCCGTGTTAAAGTTGCATTTGAAAGGGGCATAACTCAAAAAATATTCAAACAGAAGTTATGGTCCTTATTGTAACCGATGTTGTTCTTCCTGAAGATGATATATTCCAAGTTTGAAGTGAAAAGGACAAGTTCTTTCAAAGTTATGAGCAATATTAAGTTTCATGTTAAAGTTTTATTTGAAAGGGGCATAACTCAAAAAATATTGAAACTGGAGTTATCATTCTTGCTGTCACAGATGGCGTTGTTCATGCTGATGAAATATTCAAAGTATGAAGTGAATAGGATAAGTACTTTCAAAGTTATAGGCAACATTAAGTTTCATGTTTAAGTTGGATGTGTAAGGGACATAACTCATAAAATAGTCAAACAGTAGATATGATTCTTGTTGTAACCGATGTTGTTGTTCATGCAGATGATACATTCCAAGTTTGAAGTGAAAAGGACAAGTACTTTCAAAGTTTTAGGCAACATTAAGTTTCATGTTGAAGTTTTATTTGAAAGGGGCATAACTCAAAAAATATTGAAACTGGAGTTATCATTCTTGGTGTCACAGATGGCGTTGTTCATGCAGATGATATATTTCAAGTATAAAGTTAATAAGACAAGTACTTTCAAAGTTATTGGCAACATTAAGTTTCATATTAAAGTTCCACATTAAAGTCATTTGAAAGGGGCATAACTAAAAAAATAGTGAAACAGGAGTTATTATTCTTGTTGTCACAGATGGTGTTGTTCATGCAGATGATATATTCCAAGTTTTAAGTTGATAGGACAGAAGTACTTTCAAAGTTATTGGCAACATTAAGTTTCATATTAAAGTTGTGGGACTACCGGACGACGGCACTGCTGACGACGACGACGTCGCCGGACAATAGGATCCCTATGTGTCTACCTGCTATTGCAGGCGACACAAAAATGCCTCTTTTCTGTACAAGATAGACACTTTTCTATCATTCAAAAATCTGATTATAACTAGAATTCAGTGTTCCATGGAACACATGTGTTGCTTAAAATTGCATTTGAAAGGGGCATAACTTGAAAAATATAGAAACAGATGTAATTATTCTTGTTGTCACCAATGGTGTTATCCATGCAGATGATATATTCCAAGTATTAAGGAAATAGGACGAGTACTTTCAAATTTATAGGCAGCATTAAGTTTCATGTTAAAATTGCATTAAAAAGCGGCATAACTTAAAAAAAGAGTAAAACAAGAGTTATCACTCTTGTTGTCACCATTGACATTGTTAATGCATTGATATATTCCAAATATTAAGTGAAAATGACTTTCAAAGTTATAGGCAACATTAAGTTTCATGTTCAAATTAGGGGACTACCAGATGATGCTGCCACTGCTGCTGCCAGACAACAGGATCCCTATTTGTCAACCTACTGGTGCAGAAGAGACAAAAATTAGCATAATAATAGCCTTTGCCCAAGGTTATAAAACTGAGCATAGAAACCAGTCTCAAATCTCAAGCATCTGATTGGCGGAAATGGCAACTGGTCAGCCAATCAGATGCTTGAGATTTGAGACTGGTTTCTAATCTTAGTTTTATAACCTTCTGCCCTTGTCCACTAACAAGTGTGGTACTACTGTTGTTTAGTCTAAGAAATATAGAGCAGTGAACTTCATCTCAAGTCCTTGGGGATTTAGCAATATTAGGAATATTTGTCTGCTTTGACAGATTTTATTGTCTTCATTACAAATTTGAGTTACCAACATGTGAAAACAGCTTGAAACTTGGCATAGCTATTTATTATTTTGAGATGAGGAAATTACAAGAAAGTGATCATGACCACCCCGACTTGTCATCTCATCAGTATAAGGACATTAGCCTAAAATAGTGAAATTTCTTTTAACAGTACAATAACTGTATAAGTGGATATTTTTGCTGGCGTAAAAGTTTTCTGTTTTGCCTGTGTTTCGCATGCGTAAATGTTCGCGGAAAATTGATTTCATGAAATTCATAAAACTTCATTATATTTACTCTGACTTATTTGGTCGTCAAAAAATTGCAAGGTTTTTAATCTGTACAGGTAAACTTTGTAGTCTTGTACTAAAGTTCAATGATACTTACGTGTTTTGTTTCACCATAATAAGTCCGGTGTAAGGATAAAATTTTGCTTGTACATCTAATCAACGCTGGCTGATAATTTCGTGATTTTTATCAAATCGCAAAATACGCGAACATTACATCCTCATGTTCAACATTACTAGTTATACAGTACTAGACTGGGACCAAAATCATAACAGTGAGATTGGAAACCAGTCCAATATACGGACATAAATTCATGCAACTGTCTTTTTATTTTAACACATAACCTTGTATTATTTCACTGATGTGTTAAATTTGTGTGTTTTTTCTTGTGCAAGATAAATAAATTTAAACTTGTACAAAATATAATGTACCAGACTACATTTTTGAGCCAGTATCTTTAAAAACTGTTAAAGTAGACGTTGCCCCCTCTGATAAATATTATTGACTAAGCCAGAGAAAAAAAATTGTGTGATAAGAATGTACACAAGAACTGACATCTGCAGTCCGAGGACACCTTTTCTTGTGATGGTGGTGGTTTGCACCATTCAGGCGGGTAGGAGTGATTTGAACATTGGGGTCGGTGAAGAGATGATGCTTGCTGCAAAAATAGCAAAGTGGCATATCGGTAAAATAAAGCATTAATAAACTGCCATTAGTGAATATGTAATAAGTCATTATAATGTCATTTGGCCTCAAAATTATAAAACTGAGAATTGAGACCAGTCTCAAATCTCAATAATATGATTGGTCTCATATGCTGGAGATTTAAGACTGGTCACCAATCTCAGATTCATAATCGCCAGCCCTTAATGGTTTTTTAATGGGTTCAATTATCTAAACATTTTCACTGGCACATACAAACACAGGTACTGAAATGTAAGCATCTACTAAATAATGATCACACAATTTAACATACTGTCTTGTACCACTTGCACAGTGTTTATACATTCCCTCTTATGGCTCCATAGAATTGTGCCAAGCGTATCAAACTGAGTGTGAAGAGCCAACTTGTTAATGGTTTAATTTTTTTGCACCGTAATTAGCCGTGGCGTTAACATCCTGAGACTATTCCGCGACACATTACCCTTGACACTCGACTGTGTATAAACTACCAGAAATGTAAAAAAAATTATGAATTTTAATCCAATTTTACTATTTATAGCATCGTATTAGCGCTAAAGATCCCCTCATTTTTTAGCAGAGGCTGGGGCCGTGACTTGCTTTAATAAATTGGAGCTGCACTCGCTGCAGGTGAGTGTAATTTGTATATTTTGTCCATTTAAACAATGTTTTCAATCCGAGCTGGTAAGTTTTGTTGCAGAAGAGAACAATGCATTTTGGCAAAATGTTATATCTTGGAAGCAAACTCTGTGTAAAGTAGTTTTTCAGTAAATTTTTGTGTTAGACGAGAAAAAACACTTTTCATCCAGCAACTGCAATGAATAATTAATGTTACAGAAACAATTAAACAACCATCATTTACCTGTAGTTAAGCCAGTTTTAAATGACTAATTGTTTTGTTTCAAAATGTCAACAGTATGCATTTCAATGCTGACAAGGTAAGTGAAAATGCCTCACCCTCTACTCCATATATAAACTTAAATAAAAAGCGCAACTTCTTTAAACATGAAATATATTTCATATTTAAAGAAGTTAAGTTTCTTCATACTTTCTTTAAGTATACATGTTTCAACTGGCACATCTGTCTGATAGGACCGACACTGTTCGCTTTTTTCATTTTTTAGGTTATTTCTGACTAAAAAGCAAACACTGTGCAGATCCTGATCAGGATGTACTGGTCCCAAGGTTATAAAGCTGAGATTGGAAACCAGTCTCAAATCTCAAGCATCTGATAGGCTGAAATAGCGACTAGTTGCCATTTCAGCCAATCAGATGCTTGAGATTTGAGACTGGTTTCCATGCTCAGTTTTAAAACCTTGGGCACTGGTTGCTGTCTGCATATGCGATAAAATGTGTACATATGGAGTTAAAGTTTAACTGGAAAGTGTTATTTATTGTAAAATTAGATTTCCATTACAAGTAAGAGTGGGTATGTCAGTATTACTACCACACCACTTAGCTCCAGGTTGAGCACAACTTAATATTTACAACAGCAAACACATTTGATCCATCCCAAATGATGGTATACATACCGGGGTAGTTGGCAGCGAACATGGAACCTTCAATGCAGTATTTTCTTCAATTTGTGGTATTTTATAGCAATTTCCGCACTGACGGTTCCATGTTCACTGCCAACTATGTGTACCATCGTTTGGGATGGATCAAACGTGTTTGCTGTTGTAAATATTGAGTTGCGCTCAACCTGGAGCTAAGTGGTGTGGTAGTAATATGCATTTCCATTACTGCCTGTGAGCAGGCTCAATCAAATCAAGCTTGCAATATTTTCATATTTGTCATATGTTTTGTGGATTTCAAAGTTCAGTTCTCATCTTTTACATTAACTTCTTTGTTATTACTGCTTTTCTGCACCATAATACTTAAATTAAAGATACCATTAGTTTTCTGTTGAATAGTTTAACCAGTTAACAATGGAAAAACAGAAACATTAAGACTAATTAACACTGCAGTTTCGTCACACATGCCAGGGCTTGCAAATAACCATTATACTGCTAATTAGAAATCTTTTACAAAACTTTGTATGTTACAACCAGAAACATAACAAAGAATTTATTGTTTATGATTTAGCTTATTCTGTAATAGTAAATGCCTATCATAAACTGTAAACAATAGCAGTGTTTTACGCACATAGATGTTGAAAAAGATGCACATTAAGTGGATTTTATGAATAATAAATAGTGTAACAACAATGGAGAAAACAGATCTTCCCCTCCCACACAGCCAATGCTGAATATTATAAACATGAGATTTTAAACCAGTCTCATATCTCAAGCATCTGATTGACTGAAATGGTAACCAGTTGCCTTTCAGCCAATCGGATCCTTGAGATTTGAGACTGGTTTCCAATCTCAGTTTTATAATCTTGGGGCCAGTAAATGACTTTATGATGTATGCAACTATTTGAAAATTTGGTTAATATAAAAGAGGGTATTTGTTTGTTTCAGTGAAATACTGATTTTATTTCAAGAGTGAACACCAGAAATCGATATTTTAATCAGTAGCCCAGCCACAAAATTTTTTCGGAATATTTTCAGAATTTCATACTCAGATTGTCCTAATGGACCTATGCCATTAACAGAAATTAGTATCTGGCACATAATATCATTACAATAGATAAGTATCTAAATAACTATTACTCTGAGTAAGCTCAAATTTGGTTGGAATTAATTACATTTAGTTGTTCTTCAAAACAGTTACAGTAAAGAACTACTGTTCTGTGCTATTATACACTGAACAATCCATGAAAATTCTGCAAAAACAACATGGGGAAACTCCATTTACAACACCCAAGTCAGTATCTTTTGTAAAAGGTCATCAAAACAGACTTCGCGAAAGGCTAAAATATTTGCCGGACATACGGTCCTGTAAGCAATGAAATTTTGCCGGACTGAAAGAATATTTGCCGGACCGAAAAAAAGAGATATTGCAAAATATTTAGTTTTTGGCTCTAAGATACATTTTTAGCTTTCACCAATAAATATTCCCATTTTTACAAGTTTTGCTTAAACTAAGTTCATTTTTAACTACAGAATAACAAACAAGAAAATTGTTGAGATGTACATGTAATCCTATGTTTATTACGCTACCTACGGTTTATAAAACATAACTTACTTTGACTGCTGATCGCCTGTCTTTAAAACAAATTCAAACTTTTATTCCATGAAACTGTTAGACTTCCATTTTATTAATTTGTTTCCTTGGGATGAAAATCAACACCGGCAACAACGCCATTTTAAATTTCGCTAAAATCGAAACTGAATGGCATAAACGCAGGCATTTGCTCTTTGATTCGTGAAATACCACCAGTTTGAACACAACTGCAAACGCAAGACATTCAGAACTCCCATTTTTCTTTTTAAGGCTGTTAGATTATGTTATCGAGTTCGCGATTGGACAATAGGAATCAGGCAACCAATCACAAACCATTTTACTGTGACTAAGTGAAGTAGCTACTGGAAGTTTGAAGACAAACTTCTCACAGTGGTTACTTCCCTTTACAGTTTCAGAAGAAAAGATTGCTTCCCTTAGATTTAAAGTCGCCGGACAGAAGGACTGACAACATACAACATTTTACCGGACCGAAGCCAAATCCCTCGGACATGTCCGACGGACCGATGCTTTCGCGAAGTCTGTCAAAATGATTCTGTTTGAAGTTGTCTGTTCAGTATCTAGTGTTTCCAAAAACAAAATTTGTCGAAAAATGCATTTGGTTGCAAAAAATTAAGAGGTTTTTTTTTTTCTTAATTATGAGGGAGGTAATTTGAAAAAAAAACATATATTTCAGTTATTATGCCTTCTATATTTGTATCGGTTGAGTACAACATTGTGTTTTTCCTACAGGGTAAACAAGATTAAGGCTGCCCCCAGATGGAAAAACTTTCCAAAGCACAGTTTCTCAATGAATTTTTTTTTGTAATCTGGACTAACCTTTCAAGAAATTTTCTTCAGAGAGAGATTGCCTTATCAGCACTTAAAGATTTCCTAACCTATTATCAAATAGCTTTTTCCATTGCCTTAAAGGAAAAGGTACAGCCTTCTCCATTTATACTGTATAATTATACATGCTTTCCATGTTCAAATGTCCTTTTAAGTTTTAATGTCACATCTAGCCATCATTCATTAGAAATGTTTTTGTGAGGCTCTTAGACCGATTATTAAATGGCATGACTGTATAAAAGAAGCGAAACTATATTTTCACTATCAGTGTCAACAAATTATCAACTAAACATAATGCAAATTTAAATTTCTGTTTCAATGTTTCTAAATAAAATTTAAATGTTAAAATGGGTTTTCATTGCTTAAAATTTACGTTCACTTGTAAACTCATAATTACAATTACAGAAAGGCAGCAATAGCATGCTTCATCAAAATACAGAAACAGTGCCCAAGGTTATAAAACTGAGCATGGAAACCAGTCTCAAATCTCAAGCATCTGATTGGCTGAAATGGCGACTGGTCGCCATTTCAGCCAATCAGATGCTTGAGATTTGAGACTGGTTTCCAAACTCAGTTTTATAACCTTCAGACCAGCTCTTTTACAGTTACTACAAAATTTTCTTAAGCTAACATTTATTGAAAATTACAAAACTACTTGTTATGTTTCTTCATTTAGTAACTTGCGTAATTTTTGTGAAAACTATTTATTTTGTATTTTAAGTCAGACAAAATATTCTGAAATTTCCCTATGGGCTACACCTACACAGTTCACAGTTTCTGTAACTGGAATTCTCATTTCTTAGATTTATAACAATATTTTGCTTATTTAATGCTTGTCCATCTACATGTTTAAAATGCGAATACAACCAGTGTAGATCCAGATCAGCTGGCCAACTGAGCCATTAAATCTGGATATACAATATTTAACATCTTGATAAGAAATGAGCTAATAAATCTAAAAGCGAACAGCATAGATCCTGGTTATAACCAATCTTTAAACAAATTCATTCAAGATTTGTGTGTGCTTTTTTGTATATTGATGGAAAAAAAGTTGTCAGTCAGTTGGCAAGTAGAACTCCCTTGGATTCAAGCAGAAAACATTGAAAAAGGGATTCTGATACAATCTTCCTGAACAATTTTATACCAAGCAACCATGTTTTTGAAATATTATGTGATTCATGTCTAAAGGATCAGCTGCCATGTAAATTGACATTGTTTCAAGGAAAATCCTGGTAAGTATTTACTATTAACTATTATCATCATCATCATCATCATCATCATCATCATCATCATCATCATCTTAATCATCACCATTATATGTCTGTATGATGATAATTATGATAATTATTTATTATTATTATTATTATTATTATTATTATTACATGTATTACTAACATGATAACACGTTTTATTTAAGCAGTATTCATGTATGGTGAATATGTTAAATATAATTTTAGACAATTAACATTAAGGATCATGGTTATTAAAGGACAAGATCTAATTACTTTATAAAATTAGCATCATTTTCCCTATTTTCTTCAATTTTATGCAATGTCATACAAGAATGAGTCTTTGCGTTTGATATCTTCCTTGTAATGACGTCAAAAGTTCACAAGCATATGACATTTCTTATTTATGCATTTAGCAGTAAACAATTTTAATTATTGTGAAAACATGCAACAATATTATGTAATTGTAATGGAAGAGAATCATTACTTCTTTCCAAAAATAACAACTAAAATTGTAAATTATCACGGAGCACACATTTTTACGTGGCACATTCGACTGCAGTAATAATGCATATAGATATTTTTACCCTTTACTATATGGAATATGGCTGTTATCCCATGGAAAACAGTGTAGATCCAGATCAGCCTAAACATCCCTGCCATCTGATCTACAATTGTGTCACATGTGTTAAAATGCATATATATGGAGTAAACAAAATCCCACATAATGCTATTTAAACCATCAACCAAAGAACTTAATGCTTTTGAGGAATGAAATCTATGCTAAAAATACAAACTTTTTTTTTCAAGTTGATCAGAATAAACTGGATTAACCAAATGTCTAAATAAGGAAAAGAACAAGTAAGATACCCCCAAAGGATCATGTAGGCACTTTGTCTCTCTCTGTGCAGTATTTTGGTATGAAATCACACAGTTAACTTATCACAACATGGATAAAACTTACATTCCATGCACAACCAGTGTAGATCCAGATCTGCCAGCACATCTGTGCAGTCAGATCAGGATCTAGATTGTTTGCATTCAAATTTATTAGAATATTTCTAATCAAGAAGTGAACACTGATATGCAAGCTGATCCAGATCTACACTGTTTGCTTTCAGATTTATTTGAATATTTCTTACTTAGAAGTCAACAGTCTGGATCAAGATCAAACTGCACTGATAAGCAAGCTGATCCAGATCTACATTGTTTTAGATTTATTAAAATATTTCTAACCAAGAAGTGAACAATATATATCAAGATCAGACTACAGTGACGTGCCAGCTGATCTGGGTATACACTAATCGCATATGGGATATTAACCCGTATCCATAAAGTAAAGATTTAATATTTCCATGCATTACTTAATATCAAAGGGTAATAATGGAAAAGTGCATCACAAAATAAAGCAGACTTGTGATGTAAAAGTGCGTCTTTATGCAGGATTAGTCAAATTTATTCCCTAAGTAACATTTTTTTTTTATAATTTAGACGAGCAGGGAGCACCATTATTAAGTATGAACTTCTAAATCAAAATTTTTAACAAAATATCTTAACTTACATAAAAATAGAAGACAACATTTGGATTTTTTTAAATAACAGGACATTATCTAGGTTGAAAAGTCCAAAATGATACAATAGGGGCAATAATTCGGTATAAAACGGAAAGCAATCCCTATCAAATTTTGAGTAGTTATCATTTTATAGCCGACATTAGCTAATCTGTGAGCACCTGCCTGTATCAGTACATTTTCTTGAACCACTTCAAAGAATACTTACTAAAACTGTAATTAGTAAGTCTCTGCAGTTTCCTGAAGCCCTAACATTACAGCTGTTCCTTTACTGTCTCAGACTACAGATTCTGCACTTATGAATTGTCAACATGAATGTTAATATCTCAGAAAAATAAATTAAAATGTCAACTTCATGTTTGCCTTACTATAGATTTCTATCTTTGGGCAAAGTGAGATGTGTTGCTGGCACATTTGGAGTTGCGTTCACAAGATATATTCCTATTAAAACTAATGTAAATGGAAGTATCAAAGGGCCATAACTTCTGAACGGAACATGTAAGAGCAAAACCCCACCTTTATGCACAACAACATATCAGGCCAAGCATTGTGGTAAAGTTTCATCAAATTCCCAGCAGTGGTGTAGGAGGAGTTGCATTCACGAGATATACTCCTATTAAAACTAATGTAAATGGAAGTATCAAAGGGCCATAACTTTTGAGAATATCGGACGTACGGACGGACGGACGAACGGACAGACAGGAGCAACTCTTAATGCCCGTCGCCATTTCATGGCGGGGGCATAAAAAGCGAACAAAGTAGATCCTGATCAGATGGCAAAAATGTGCCGGCCAATCTATATCTACACTTTTCACTTGCGCAATAAAGTTTTATATATGGAGGAAAGGGTAACATGTTTAAAGTACAACACAACAGAAAATAATTACAAGTGGTAACCATGTTAAAGCAGACAAAATCATGCTTATTTCTCCAAATCAACTGGGGATGCAGATAAATTTCACTGTTCTTTAATTGAAATTCTCAATTTCAGGAATAAACAACAATATATCTTGCTTAATTTACCTCACTTATAACACTGTAGTTAAATTAGGATTTCAAATAATAGTTCTTTGAAAATTCAACAGAATAGATGACTGAAGAACATGTCATGCAATCCTGAAGTCTTTTAGTACCATGTCAATTAAAAAACAATCCACTGTTTGTCAGTTTTGTTTGTTTGATGAATTTGTCAATGCATTTTAATACCAGCCTGCTGACACTTTGAACACATATTGTATATCAAACTTCATAATATTAATATGCAATCATTCCCATACAATACAATATTTATATCTTCTTAAAATGTTCTTGACAAAAAGTAGAATTTAATTCAAATGAAAGTCTGGAAAATGTTCATGAGAATAAATGTTTCAGTTTGGAAACAAAACAACAAAAACGAAAAAATGTTTTCTTGTATGTCCATTTCTTGTTAGGCAGCATCAATGCACAACAAAGTCAAGTCACTTCGCTAATGACAACTGCCACAGTAACTTGTTTTATGAATACACATCTTTGAAACACTGTTGCAGAGAAATTCATAGCTACCCAATACATTTTTGTTTGACAAGCAACAACAGTTCCTCCATTTACGAGGGCTGTTTTTTTTTCTAAAACACTTTTTTTTAATACAATTACAGCAAATTTCGAGCACATACTCTCAGACATGTAAGTAGATGAATGTATATAGTATGAATGTTTATTATATTTTATTGTGCATTTAGCGGTATCTAAAGCAAACACTATTTATTTCTTATACACTTTTAAAGCAAGCGGGTTTTCAAACTTCAGAACATAATATAAAAGCTATAAAATACAGTGGAGATCCAATATAACGCGGTCTGTGGGGTCCATCCCATCAAATCGCGTTATTATCGGATCCGCGATATTCGCGTGACATAGAACTTATGCTACACTAAGTCCATACATGTATTACTCGTATCATTTTATCGTAATTTGAAATAAAATCCTTTGTTTCCATGTTGTTTTGTTATTATCTAACAGGTGCTATAAAATTATTACTTTGTGAAATTCACTCACAAAAGTTTATTCTGCGGGCGTTTGTCATATGCGGAACTCGTGTATTTGTTTGACCTGAACGCTGTTTTGAAGGAAAACAATACGCGTGCAGTTTAATCTTTATTGTTTTAATTTTCAATCATAATAATATTCATTACTCATAATAATATTGTAAGCTACTCAAAATGTCAACAGGTTCTCAACACATGTCAAATGTAGGCATGAGCTTCTCAAATTAGAAGCCAATTAACAACATCAGACACCTTTGTCATTTTATCTGCAGTAGGTGCGAAAAACAACCATTCAGTAACCATTTCGCGTACGTGATTAGGTGCCCCACTGTTTGTACAACAATTTATTACTTAACAATTTTATGACAGTTTGATATTTTAATAAACTTAGGAAACAATCAACAGATCATAAAGGAACATTTCACAATAGTTTTAACGATTCTCGATACGTTAATGAACGGGCGTCATTGTCTTTATCGATTAACGCGGTATTTACGTTGTTACTTCCCTTTTTTTCCATTTCCAAATATACAAAAATAGCCGTTGATAGAATTTTACTATTTTTTATGAAAAAAAAACGGGGTCCAAGGGTTGACCGCGTTATATTGGATTTCGCGCTATATCGGATCGCGATTTAGCGGAGCTCCACTGTAGTCAAAATGTTTACAATTTTGGCGCTCATGTGTTTGACTTAACGTTAAAGTATGAACCTCTTGTACGTTTAAAGACATTGTGTTAAACCTCTCAGCAGCGTTTTAATAATGCTATGACTTCAGAAAAACATTTTATATCAATAACGTTCCGTTGTGAAATTTTGAATTGGACTGAATTTCTAACAGAAACACTTAAACACATCAAGGAGTCAGAAACTCTTTGCGAACTAAATTTGTCTACAAATGTGATGACAGGTTAAGTGAAGGTAGAACATCTGTGTTTGATGCCAAAAGACCTGGGCTTTCGACAAGAGCCTGTTCCCAGACCTAAAGAAGGAACCAAGGTCTTTGGTTCGACACCTCAGATGAATTGTGGAATAAGTCATGGGAGATCATATTAGATTCTTTGGATGAACTTGTGGGCATAAAATGTCATGGTTTTCCACAAGACACCATTTTGGTTCATTCTTAAATTTGTGATCTCAATTTTATAAACTACTTTCATGTTCAATTTTTTATTTAATGGTGGTTTTTAATTTGTGGACTGATCTACCAACAAATTAAAAACGATATCCTGTGAATATTAATGATTTCACAATATGGTTAATATTTTATGACCGAATTCTGAGTAGTGACAGAACTACTCTCTACTTAAATACTTATTCCAACAATTACCGTACAATTCCTTTTAAACTCCCCCAAGTATGTAACATTTTCTAAAAGGAGGCACTTATGATCCATATTAATTTTTTTATCTACTATTAGATTCTGAAGGATATTGGATAATAAATATGGATTAACTGATTTTTTTTCTCTAAAACTTAACATGATTGGATTAATTAGGGGACAGGCATTTAAAAGGAGTTTTATGGTGCATTACAATATTCGTTACTGGGTTGACATTTAAAGTTCAATCAAATCGGAATTACTTCAAATTTATTTCTTCTTCTAAATTGGAAATGTGCCTCTATTTAATTCGTGCTCATGAAAACAATAATTAAGGCAAGACAATTTGGAGAATCAATAGCACAATTGCTCTCCTATGATTGTGCATTAAACCCTTTACTCCAAGAATAAGTAGTTTATCATATAAGTGCCTGTGTAGATCAAGATTAGCCAGCACATATGTGACTTCAGATTTAGATCTAACACTGTCTGTTTCTCGGTCAGAAATAATTCTAATGAATTTAACAAGAGGGCCATGATGGCCCTGTATCGCTCACCTGAGTACAAAAGTACTTTCAGCTTTACCCCAGGGCCAACATTTAAATAATGCTGGTAAAGGGTCTCTTTACAATACTCAACACGAAATATCTAAGGTCTAGTCGCATTAGTTTCAGAGAACAAGGGGTGTAGTTTGACACTAGCAAACATTCTACATGTCTTCAGTTCTTACTATTTAGCTCTATGTAAAAATTGATAAGCCCCTGGGTGGGGCCAATTCAACCTGGGGTCATGATATGTATAAACGTGGTAAAGGTCCACAAAGTGATGTTACATGTAAAAATTCTAAGCTCTATGTGTTATGGTTCTAGAGAAGAAGACTTTTACAAGATTTTTCCTATATAATTCTATGTAAAATGGGCAACCCCTGTGGCGGGGCCAATTTTGACCCAAGGGCCATAATTTGAACAACTTTGTTAGAGGTCCATTAGACAATGTTTCATGCCAAATATCTAACCTCTAGCCATTGCGGTTTTGGAGAAGAAGATTTTTTAAGTTTTTGCTATATATTGATATAAGGAAAACCCATGACCTCTGGGGCGGGGCAAATTTTGACCCCAGGGCCATAATTTGAACAACTTTGTTAGAGGTCTATTAGACAATGTTTCATGCCAAATATCTAACCTCTGGCCATTGCGGTTTCGGAGAAGAAGATTTTGTAAGTTTTTGCTATATATTGATATAAGGAAAACCCATGACCTCTGGGGCGGGGCAAATTTTGACCCCAGGGCCATAATTTGAACAACTTTGTTAGAGGTCCATTAGACAATGTTTCATGCCAAATATCTAACCTCTGGCCATTGCGGTTTCGGAGAAGAAGATTTTTTAAGTTTTTGCAATATATTGATATACGGAAAACCCATGACCTCTGGGGCGGGGCAAATTTTGACCCCAGGGCCATAATTTGAACAACTTTGTTAGAGGTCCATTAGGCAATGTTTCATGCCAAATATCTAACCTCTGGCCATTGCGGTTTCGGAGAAGAAGATTTTTTAAGTTTTTGCTATATATTGATATAAGGAAAACCCATGACCTCTGGGGCGGGGCAAATTTTGAACCCAGGGCTATAATTTTAACAATCTTAGTAGAGGACCACCAGGTGATGCTACACACCAAATATCAAAGTTCTAGGCCTTACAGTTTCAGAGAAGAAGATTTTTTAAGTTTTTGCTATATATTGATATAAGGAAAACCCATGACCTCTGGGGCGGGGCAAATTTTGACCCCAGGGCCATAATTTGAACAACTTTGTTAGAGGTCCATTAGACAATGTTTCATGCCAAATATCTAACTTCTAGCCATTGCGGTTTTGGAAAAGAAGATTTTTTAAGTTTTTGCTATATATTTATAAGGAAAACACATGACCCCAATTGGGCGGAGCCAATTTTGACCCCAGGGCTATAATTTGAACAATCTTGGTAGAGGACCACTAGGTGATGCTACACACCAAATATCAAAGTTCTAGGCCTTACGGTTTCAGAGAAGAAGATTTTTAAAAATTTCATGTTCAAAATCTATTTTTACCCTCTGTGACCTAGATAGGCAATGGACTGGAACCATTTGAACTATTTTGGTAAAGCTTCATGCAAGTAACATTCCTGCCAAGTTTCAGCAAGATTGGCCCAGGAGTTCAGGAGAAGAAGTCGTTTGAAGAAAAAGTTGACGACGCACGGACAGACAACGGACGACGGATGACGGACATCTGTGCTTTCTGAATTAGATCTACACTATTCACTTGTTGATAAAAAAAACTAATGAATATAATATCAAACAGAGGAGCCAGCGGATCTGGAACCTCACTGCTGGCCCATACAATAAAGGTTATATAATTATATGATATAAAGGGTTTATCTAAATTTTCTAAATTTGTCTTTGAAAAAAAAACACATCATAAATTTAATCAACATCAGGTTGCATGTATACTACAAATTTCAATGTCAGTTAGATTTTGGCTTGCAACAAAAACATCAAACACCAAGCATGGCGTCTGATATTTTCATTGGTACCGCGGGAACTATAATTGACAGAACGTTGTTCATTGTTAGGACTTCAAAGGGATAACAAACTTCCATTTCAACTTGTACACAGTTAAACATAAAACTAAAAATAATACAGTAGATTCTGTGTAAACAAATTCAAAAATTGCTAACAAAAAAAAACTGTTCTTTTTTTCTGGGAGATTGTCATTTGAAAAGTCTAAAATATAGCTTATATCCCATGACAACACCAGCTTTCCAAACTTTAAAAGCTGTAAGGCCAAACAGGGTTATTTCCCCTTTTGACTACAGTATTATCATCCTGGGGATTTGTTTGGAATAGGCTAACTTAAATCGTAACTGGTTTTATCATGTCTTTGACGCGTGCGAGCTGATCTGGATCTACAGTCAGCCATGGGATAACTGTCTATCTACGCTAGTCACACAATGGCTTTTTTAATTAACCCTTTCCTCCATAGACACACCTAGATCCGGATCAGCCAGAATCTGCACTGTTCGCTTTTTGATTCCCTAGGTTATTTCTTACCAAAATATGACCAGTGCAGATCCTGATCAGACTGCACGAACAGACAGCTGCTGGATCAACACTGGTTTCACATGCATAAAAATGCGTATATATGGAGGCAAGTGTTAGCAATATCAATGGTGTAAAGAGGAATCATACATGGTATTTTGCAACAGTAATTATAAGCCTTGTGTGAGACTTACTCTGTTGGAATATGCCAGTTCCATGGACTCGGAGGACAGTTTACACAGAGCATCAATCAGGTGGTGCAATGCTACATCATCCAAATACCTGAAATAGATTGCACAAATGCTACATCATCCAAATACCTGAAATAGATTGCACAAATGTAGAAATAAAATCTGTTTTTTACAGCTTAAGTATGGACTTCAGTATATAACATTGTTCACTGTTATAATTTCCACGTCTGATGGATTGAAGTCTGGGCCAAATTTATAAAAATGTGATTTGAGACCAGTCTCTTATCTCAAGCATCTGACTGGCTGAAATGAAGATAAATGAAAAAACGCATGTCTCCCCCCTGCGCCACCCCCCCCCCCCCCCCCCCCCCCTGTGCCCAGACCCCTGTGACCTTGACCTTTGACCTACTAATCCCATAATCAATAGGGTTCTTCTACTCAATAAGGGCTATTACCCTATTTAGTTTGAATGCTCTGGGTCAAGCGGTATTCCAGTAATTGACCGGATACGGTTTTTACTCTTCGGGGCCCCTGTGACCTTGACCTTTGACCTACTGACCCCAAAATCAACAGGAGTCCTCTACTTAATAAGGGCATCCATCATATGAAGTTTGAATGGTCTGGGTAAAATAGAACTCCTATTATTGAGTGGAAACGGTTTTCACTCTTCAGGCCCCTGTGACCTTGACCTTTGACCTACTGACCCCAAAATCAATAGGGTTCTTCTAATCAAAAAGAGCTATCACCCTATGAATTTTGAAGGCTGTGGGTAAAACGGTGCTCCAGTTATTGAGCCGAAATGGTTTTCACTCTTCAGGCCCCTGTGACCTAGACCTTTGACCTACTGACCCCAAAATCAATAGGGTTCTTCTACTCTATAATGGCTATCAACCTATGAAGTTTGAAGTCCCTGGGTCAAAGGGTACTCAAGTTATGGAGCAGAAACAGTTTTCACTATTCGGGCCCCTTTGACCTTGACCTTTGACCTACTGACATCAAAATCAATAGGGTTCTTCTACTCAATAAGGGCTGTCATCCTATGAAGATTGAAGGCTCTGGGTCAAAGTGTACTCGAATTATTGAGAGGAAACGGTTTTCACTCTTCGGGCCCCTGTGACCTTGACCTTTGACCTACTGACCCCAAAATCAGTAGGGTTCTTCTACTCAATAAGGGCTATCACCCTATGAAGTTTGAAGGCTCTGGGTCAAAGAGAACTCAAATTATTGAGCGGAAACGGTTTTCACTCTTTGGGTCACTGTGACCTTGACCTTTGACCTACTGACCCCACCAAAGGGTACTCCAGTTATTGAGCGGAAATGGTTTTCACTCTTTGGGTCACCCTTGACCTTGACCTTTGACCTAATGACCCCAAAATCAATAGGGTTCTTCTAATCAATAAGGGCAATCACCCTATGAAGTTTGAAGGCTCTGGGTCAAAGGGTACTCGAGTTATTGAGCGGAAACGAAGTGTGACAGACGGACTGACGGACAGACGGACAGACAGACAGGGCAAAAACAATATGTCTCCCCCAGAGGGGGGGAGACATAATCAGATGCTTACAATCTGAGACAGGTCTCCATTCTCATTTTTATAATAGTGGGACCTGTGAGACCCCTAGACTAGGAATCTACAACCTTAATGGTTGATATGAAGAGAGGTCTAATTCTGTCTTCATCAATACGAACCCCCAAAGGATAAAAGCCATATTTA
This sequence comes from Corbicula japonica, assembly GCA_038501625.1. Lineage (NCBI taxonomy): Eukaryota > Metazoa > Mollusca > Bivalvia > Venerida > Cyrenidae > Corbicula > Corbicula japonica. The sequence goes on along the minus strand of JAZAYU010000085.1, from coordinate 734,178 downwards.
TGAAGTAAAAGGTTTATTTCACTTGGAACAAAACGTTTCAGACAAAAAATTATCAAAAGAATTGGTGTTGCAAAGGCATAACTTCAGGCAATGTAATTTGGCTGGTAAACTTAGTGGCCTCAGAGAAATTTTCACTCTAGATTTAAATTTGCACATTTCACATTTTCTCCCAAGCCTGAAACCAGCCAAAAACAGAACCTGCGTAAAATTAAACAGATTCCACAGTATGCTGCTGCTTAAAACACCATAAAAATTGATAGAATTTGATTCTCAATTATCGCGCTACAGCTGTTGCCTAGGGTGCCAGACATATAAATAATGCATGACCTGGCCAGAGATCTGACTTGGAGACATAAATGGTGTGAAACTCACTGATATACTTGCTAAATAACATGTTATGAAACTCTGGAGTCTAGTTTTAGTAAATGTGCAGACAAAGTGTTAGCATAATGCTCTGGTAGATTTTTTTTAAACCATAATAAACAAGGCAGTCTGAAGGACAGCAATATTTCCCCGCCAATCTTTCCCTTGGTGGGGCAGCATGAAAAGGTTTAATATGAAAATTTGACATCAGCATCAGCAGCAGCAGCAAATCATCATCATCATCATCATCACCACCATTCCTTTAATTAGACCACTAAGATGAATGCAGTGAATATCAATATATACCTTAACAGACAAAAACAGCCATATAACAATTCAAGCAGAAATGAAACTGTTTCTCCAAAGACGACCATTACGTGTCCATTAAAGGAAACTAAGGCATCAAGTTTTCTAACTTCCTTAAACACACAAAAGGCAGACCCTGCAAAGCGGATAATAGAAACCAGACAAGTGCAATTTAATCAGAAAACATATCGTTCCAAGTCCATCGCTGTTCAGTCATTGCCTTTTAAACACACAACAAGGGATTCTGACGTATGAAGGAACTGTCATAAAATTAAACTCAGACCATGTTTGTGTTCCTTAACCATTTACAGGTCTCATATTTTAATACTGTCTTTTTTTCTAGTATAATTGTAAGAGGGGTATAAATACAAAAATTAGGATATCATTTTAAAATTTTATTATCGCTGATACCCAAAGCAGCAGGTCATTAAGGCCTAATATTGGCCAAAAATATTAAAACTTTTTTACTTACAAATCTCAAATTTTAATGCCTTTGCATGCATAAATGATTACAATTTAGATATATAAGTAATAGTTTTGTATAGAACTCTTCTAAGCAGTAGGATATTGGGCTATCAAAATGGCCTTCATTTGGGAAAATATGGAAAAATGTCATTTTCCAAGCAGGTTGACGTGAAGTTCCGTAAGGGCACATTTTGAACACCTATGGTGAAAATCAGATGAAAAACAGTAACTGTTCTACTAGCTTTGTAAGATTATTCTATTAACATCTCCCATGACCATATTGTGCAAACTTCTTAGTGCAAATCAATAACTAAACTGAGACATTCTCAACTTCTGATACAAAATAAAACCACAAAAGGTGTGATTCCTTTTTTAATGAATTTAGGACATCTTTCATTTATATTGGAATAAGACAGAGTCGTAGCTTTTCACTCCATGAGTTATGGCTAGGGCAAACAGTGTAGATCCTTACCATCCAGCATATCTGCCATCTGATCAGGATCTAAACTTTTTGCTTTATAATTCTTTGGGCCATTTCTGACCAAGAAGTGAACCGATGAAAATCCTGAACAGATGGCTCAGATGTGCCGCCTGGTCTAGATCTACACTAGTCCCACATGCATCAAAACAGGTTTATAAAAAGGGTTAACCCTTTCCTGCATAGAACACCTTTATTGCCAGGGTGAACAGTTTAGATCCAGATCAACCGGCACATCCGTGCCATCTGATCAGGATCTAAACTGTTCGCTTTTTGATTCATTAGGTTATTTCTGACCAAAATTGGAGCAGTGCAGATCCTGATCAGACCACACAGATCTACGCTGGTCGCAGATGCTTAAAAAGGCGTATATATGGAGGAAAGGGTTATAAACTTGTTGCAACTTTTTACACTCAAAAGAGCAGTATCTTCTAGTGTTTGCCCGATTGTCGCAGACAATCGATAATCAGTTGGATAACTTCAACGTTGGTGACAATCGAGTCCAATTTTTCAGAATCGATGTCGCTAGGTTAGGCGGATGGATGTTTTCTCTCTTTTCGGTAGTAGCTTTCCAGTAGTTTCTTTCCGATTATTTCTAAAGGGAGGTAATCCATCAAGACAGTAATGGATGGCAACAATAACAAAGACCTTTTTCCTTACCCGGGAAAGACGACTTCCCGGGTCTGGAAGTATTTTTACTTCCGAAAAATGAAAGATGGAGCTCCAGTTAAAGAAAATTTAGACATGAGCAGAGTCATTTGCACGCTTTGCAGAAATTCCTACGCCAATAAAGGTATGAAATAATACCCCATCCACAATATCACGCTTGTTACGGTTATGTTACCCAAGATATTTTAAAGCCAATTTCAATTTGAATTCCGATTTTTGATACTATTAAACTGAAAAAGGAGGGTTCAGTAAGCTCTGAAATTGTATGGCTAGTTGTTTATAATCTTAGGGCCAAGTTTTGTGACTGTCAAACAGTCTGACCTGAAATACTGTTAGAAAGTAGTTTGTAGCATTAAACTTATACAGAAACAGATTAACCTGGCTCATATTTAAGACAGAATGATAATACAGGACAACAGAAAATTATAACATTTTATTTTTTAATTATTTCCATTTAACGTATATTAAATCAGTATTTACTGATTTGTTTATAACAAAAACTAAAACAGCTAATGAAACAACATGTTCCGATTATCTTATTATCAATCGGTTGAGCCAAGCCAATTTTCTCCGATAATCGATTCTGAAAAATCCAGTCGATTCCTAACACTAGTATCTTCCATTCACTTCGGTGACAATTGTTCCATACTAGTAATAATCCTTTCAGACCAATTGGAAAATTGGACAATAAAAGACCAATTAATTCTTTATTAGACTACAAAGTGCCATCTAAATAATACAATTACCATGAACAACAAGTATTAACAGTTTATATCACTGCATTAAAACCATAAATTCCAACATGGCTTGAATAGATTTCTATTGAATACTACGCTAATTCTGCTGACAGACAGTTTAATCTGATTTGCTTATAAAAAAAACATCCCCAAAATGTCAAATTTTTATCAAAAACGACAAATGGAAAACATACAGTTCCAATCAAGTTGAATAAAATGAATATTTAACAAAACAGTTTATGATTTATTTGCAATTCAAAACGGGATAGTAATATTTTTAGTGGTCGTAATTTTCCACAAGGGAAGCAGATTACGGCTTTTCTATGGCAAGACAAACCTCCGCTGGGACCGGGACAGTCTGGAACTTCAAACAATTTATAACCATGCCTCCCGGAACTGTCTCGATTCTTTGATTAATGTAAATCTACTTATGAGTTATATAAAACTTTATCTTATCCAAATCTATACTCAGACTACCTCCTGAGAGTGTCTTCTTACATAAAATTGAGAATAACATGCCAATAATAATACAGTTGGTGCACTTCTATCTGTAGGCATGGAATATTTGGATTGTTTTCGTGGGTTATTAAATTTGTGGTTTCAAAATTTCTAAAAATCATTTTCAATTTCAATTCAAGACTATATTTGGTTGTGGCTTAACATTTTACTCAATATATATTTTAATCACTTGTTTTATCAAGTGGCATCTGATCTGGATCTAAAATGGTAACTTTTTGGTCAGATATAACCTAATGAATCTAAATGTTAACAGTGTAGATCCTGGATGTGCTGTCTGATCTGGATCTACACTGTTCGCCCATGCAATAAAGGTTTATCTATGGTGGAAAGGGATTGCTTGTAAAGCCATATTTCACAATTTCCCCTTTATTAATTTCCAATGTTACAGAATCGCATTCACCATTACAAATGCCGTCAAGTCTGTAGCATAAAGGTTTAGGTTTATATGAACCTAATTACTGAATACAGAAAAACTTGACATAAAAAATGGCAGTATTATCTGTCTGTCCCCAAAAGAACTTTAAACAAAATGTCTGTACTTTATAGTGAAACTTGTAATAATATGGCCATTAAAATAAGTAACTTAGTAAGAATGTAGCGGCGTCGTGTTTAATAACAATCATTTCCACATAACAAAGCATTCTTGGATGACACAATAACTTTAATAGCCAGATCATGTATACAGATTTTATGTCATTGATATTAGAAATATCACAGAAATTGTAAAAAGCAATCTGTAAGATACTGTTAACCCTTTCCTCCATTTATACACGTATGGCATAAGCTAACAGTGTAGATCCAGACACTGTGCTGTCTGATCAGGATCTACACTGTTAGCTTTTTGATTGATTAGGTTATTTCTGAATAAAAAGCAAACAGTGCAGATCCTGATCAGACGGTACAGATGTGCAGGCTGATCTGGATCTACACTGTTTGCTTATGCAATAAAAGGCGTATTTATGAAGGTAAAGGTTAAATCATTAATTTTTGTGGGGTACTAATTTTTCTCGATTTTGGGGACGGACCAATCTATGAATTAAAAGTCAAAACTTGATATATAATATAACAACATAATTAGAAAAAATGAAAACCACTAATTTAAAAATCTATGAAAATGTCATTTTACCAAAACACATAAAATGTTATGCCCATGAAAATAAAAGGCATTCATGATATCTTTTTTTGAATGCATCAAACATCACGATTATTACAGGACTGTGGTATCTTCTTTGAAAATTTAAGTTAGTAACGATAGTCATGCGTGCAACACTCAATGTGTAAGGGGAATTGCTAGCAGTTTTGATCAATCCCTCTACTCCTGAGAGATAACTCCATTTCGTGCAAGCTTGAGTTCTGCATATTTTTCACACTCTGGGACAATTTACCTATTCAAATTCTCCGACAGTATTGTCATCTTGCTTTATTGGTCTTATGAGTATTATTAAATTGTGCAGATTTATAGCAGCTTGAGATGATCATTTGTGACTTCTGTATGAAAACAAAATCACTGGTGGGTTGATGGTCAAAGTAAGTATATAGCTTTGTCACTGATTCTCAAAATATTAACATCTACAAGTATATGTCTTTATGGCACATTTTGCCCTAATTCTATGCACTAAAAAGTGTTTAATCATTAAATGAAAATGATGCAAGATAAAATTAACTAGAAATGTGTCCATAGAACACGATTGCCCCCGCTATGCATCATTTTCAGATACTAAAGTGCAATGATGGGAATAATAGCAATTCAAAGACAGTGATGTTCGAGTAATTATAAGAATATGCATAAACTTGGTGATCAAGTAAATTATTTGTATTTGTGGCACTGTTGTCTTCTCATTACGGAAATGTCTGTGAAGAAGTTGGTGGTAATGCAATGCAATGTCATAGTGAACATTTGTGCCAAGTTATTTTGAAATCCCTTCATTCATAAAGAAGTTATAGCCAGAACAAGTAAATTCAAGTTTTAGTAACTGTGACCTTGACCTTGGACTTACAGGCATGGGTAATGTACGCAACACAACGCCTTGTCATGGTGAACATTTGTGCCAAGTTATTTTGAAAACCCTCCATTCAAAACAGTTATAGCCCGGACAAGGAAATTCTATTTTTAGTAACAGTGACCTTGACCTTGGACCTACAGGCATGGGCATGGTACACGACTCACCACCTTGTCATGGTGAACATTTCTGCCAAGTTATTTTGAAATTACTCTATTCCTAACGTAGTTACAACCCTGACAAGAAAATTCTATTTTAGTAACAGTGACCTTGACCTTGGACTAACAGGCATGGGCATGGTACGGGACACACCATCTTGTCATGATGAACATTTGTGTCAAGTTATTTTGAAATCAATCTATTCCTAACAAAGTTACAGCCCGGACAAGAGAATTCTATTTTTAGTAACAGTGACTTGACCTACAGGCATGGGCATGGTACGCGATACACTGCCCTGTCATGGTGAACATTTGTGTCAAGTTATTTTGAAATCCCTCCATTTATAATGAAGTTACAGTCCAGACAAGAAAATTCTATTTTTAGTAACAGTGACCTTGACCTTGGACCTTCAGGCTTGGGTATTGTGCGGACACACTGCCTTGTCATAGTGAACATTTGTGCAAAGTTATTTTGAAATCCCTCCATTCATAACAAAGTAACAGCCTGGACAAGAGAATTCTATTTTTAGTAACAGTGACCTTGACCTTTGACCGACAGGCATGGGCATGGTACGCGACACATCGCCCTGTCATGGTAAACATTTGTGCCAAGTTATTTTGAAATCCCTCCATTCATAACAAAGTAACAGCCCGGACAAGAAAATTCTATTTTTAGTAACAGTGACCTTGACCTTCCACCTAAAGGCTTGGGCATGTACGTGACATACCGTCTTGATATGGTGAACAATTATACCAAGTTATTCAAAAATCCAATAAGAAATAACAAAGTTACAGAGCGGACAAGATTTTGCAAGAAAATTCTATTTTTAATAACAGTGATCTTGACCTTGGACCTACAGGCATGGGTATTGTCACAACACACCGCCTTGTTATGGTGAACATTTGTGCCAAGTTGTTTTGAAATCCCTCCATTCCAAACAAAGTTAAGGGCAAAGTGTATATTTTTCTTAACACAAAATGTAAGTGAAAAAGGGGCATAATTTGAAAAATATTGGAAGCAGGGTTATGGGTCTTGTTGGTTATGATGTAGATTTTGATGGTGAAAATATATTTCAAGTTTCAAGGCAGTATCTCAAGTAGTTTTAAAGTTATGGGCAAAATGCATATTTTGCTTAACACAAAATATAAGAAACAAGATATATTCCTATTAAAACTAAGGTAAATGGAATTATCAAAGGGCCATAACTTCTGAACGGAACATGTAAGAGCAAAACCCCACCTTTATGCACAACAACATATCAGGCCAAGCATTGTGGTAAAGTTTCATCAAATTCCCAGCAGAGGTGTAGGAGGAGTTGCGTTCACGAGTTATACTCCTATTAAAACTAATGTAAATGGAAGTATCAAAGGGCCATAACTTCTGAACGGAACATGTAAGAGCGAAACCCCACCTTCATGCACAACAACATATCAGGCCAAGCATTGTGGTCAAGTTTCATTAAATTCCCACCAGTAGTGTAGGAGGAGTTGCGTTCACGAGACATACTCCTATTAAAATTAATGTAAATGGAAGTATCAAAGGGCCATAACTTCTGAACGGAACATGTAAGAGCGAAACCCCACCTTCATGCACAACAACATATCAGGCCAAGCATTGTGGTCAAGTTTCATTAAATTCCCACCAGTAGTGTAGGAGGAGTTGCGTTCACGAGAATATCGGACGGACAGACGGACGGACGGACGTACTCACATTTGAGGATAAGGTGGTTCTTCGACTTAGGTGGTATTTTGTCAGGTAACCGCTTAGGAAAAATAACCACATAATACCATCCTGAACACACATTATTACACTTAATGCCTTGATGGTGCGTGCACATTTACTCACTTTTGAGGATGGACTGTCCATCCTTAAGTGGTGAATTTTTTAGTCAGTTTCATATACCACTATATGTCACAACAACTCCACAGAATGTGTCCAACTTGTCAGGTAACAGCTTAGGAAAAAATAACCACATAATACCATCCTTAACATACATTATTACACTTAATGCATTGATCGTCGGCGCGGACGCACGGACGGACGGACAGATGGACAGAGGGACGGACAGCAGGAGCAACTCTTAATGCCCGTCGCCATTTCATGGCGGGGGCATAAAAATGTTGAAGCTTGGAAATTGGAATTATCAACATTTTAAAAAATATTTACAACTGAAAGAAACAATAACAGCCTTTCAGAAATGACTACATTTGTGACTATCTGGAAAGTGGAAAATGAAGTAGTCAAAGGATATTTAAGCAAATTTAAATTGAGTCATATTTCTACTGACAAAAGAAAAGAGTCACAAATTTGTTAAAAGCAAAGAGCAATAAACCACTAAGCAGTTTCAATTTAGTTTCAGTTCAGAAATTTAGAAAAATATGAAAATTATATATTTGAGGGTAGAGAAGAGATACCCCATACCAACCCACCCGCTCCGTTTGAAGAACTGTTTATTGGTTTCAATTCAAAATTTTAAAAAATTAAAATTGAGAATTTTTAGGGGGTGGATGTACACCCCACACATTTTTCCCCACCTTGTTAAAAACTGTTTTGTTGGTTTGAGTTTAAAAATTAAAAGTCCCCCCCCCCCCACTCTCCTAACCACCTCTTACCCACAAAAGACTTTTCTTGGTTAGAGCTAGAAAGAAAAACAAGAGGGCCATGATGGCCCTATATTGCTCACCTGAGTACAAAAGTACTCTCAGCTTTACCCAAGGGCCTACATTTAAATAATGTTGGTAAAGGTTCTCTTCACAATACTCAAAACGAAATATCTAAGGTCTAGTCGCATTAGTTTCAGAGAAAAATGATTATTTATGTTTTCCTATATAAATCAATGTAAATAAGAGAACCCTGGGGCGTGGCCAATTTTGGCCCAGGGGACATAATTTGAACAAACTTGGTAAGTATCCACTAGACAATGCTATATACCAAATATCTAAGCTTAAGGCATTGAGGTTTCCAGTAAGAAGATTTTTAAAAATTGCCTTTTTACATATTAAGGGCCCCTGGGGCAGGGCCAATATTGACCCCAGGGCCAACATTTAAACAATGTTGGTAAAGGGTCTCTTCACAATACTCAACACCAAATAATATCTAAGGTCTAGTCCTATTAGTTTCGGATAAAAATGATTTTTCATGCTTTCCTATATAAATAAATGTAAACTAAGAGAACCCTGGGGTGTCGCCAATTTTGGCCCAGGGGACATAATTTGAACAAACTTGGTAGACATCCACTAGACAATGCTACATACCAAATATGTAAGCTTAAGGCATTGAGGTTTCCAGTAGGAAGATTTTTAAAGTTTTCCTTTTTTACATATTTAGGGCCCCCAGAAAAGGCCAATTTTGACCCCAGGGCCAACATTTAAACAATGTGGGTAAAGGGTCTCTTCACAAAACTCAAACCAAATATCTAAGGTCTAGTCCTATTAGTTTCGGAGAAAAAATGATTTTCCATGTTTTTCCTATATAACTGTATGTAAACCAAGAGAACCCTAGGGCGTGGCAGATTTTGGCCCAGGGGACATAATTTGAACAAATTTAGTAGACATCCATTAGACAATGCTACTGTGAAGCAATTTCGTGAATTGTTTCCGTTTCGGTAGTAACCGTTTCGCTGATTGCAGCACTTTCCGTTAAGCGTCCCATAAAACGACAAATTTACTCGTTATTGCATTGTTCTGGACCGAAAGAATAAGTTTGCTTCAATGTAAACTGTTTAAACTTGTTAAGATTTAGTTGTTTTCCAATGAGAACAGTGGAAACGAGCATAAGAATTGTTGTAATTATGAAATGAAAGTAGGCGTACTCGTAATCACTAGACGCTCATTAGGACTAAAGATTTAGCGAAAATGACCGAACTGTTCCGCAGGAAGGTATAAATAGCAGTCTGTTCAGTAGAATGTGTCATTCGTTTGCTTGCTGTCAAGGTGTTCACGTCGGTGAATTAATTAGTTTTAGATTCAACATTGGTCTGCATTATAGGTCCAATATAGTACAGCTCTGTACTAGGGCATATTGACCGGGTTGTTTCGTTGAACGTATAGAACAGTATTGGTTGAGGCTAGGTTATATTAGATAGTGTCCTCAGACAATTGCTGGAAACACATGCGTCTGAGCCACTTGTAAGGTAGCTTCAGCATAAGTGTTGAGGATAGGGTTAGATAGTGACCTCAGACAATTGCTGGAAACACATGCGTCTGAGCCACTTGTAGTTTGAGAGTAGGAGTTCAGGATAGGGTTTAGAATAGTGTCTTCAGACAATTGCTGGAAACACATGCGTCTGAGGCACTATTGTTGAACAGGCTAGGTTAGATTTTAGTGTTGAAGGTTGTTTGTTTCGGGTTTTGTTCGAAAAGAGATTGTTCAAACCTTGTTGAGCATTGTTTTGAAACTTGAAATTGCCCAGGTCTGTTTTAAAAGTTCCAAACATTATTGTGGTTCTTTGTTTGTATTGCTCAGCGTGTTTACTGGGTTCAGGTTAGATTGTTTTGTTTTGAACTCTGATTGTGTTGGAACTTAGTTTTAAATCAGTCATTTTTGTCCAGGAGGTTTATTGTCCTGGAGATTATTTTCATATGTTCAGCCGATTCTCACTTTGATTATGTTGTTTGAAGCCAATCATTTCTAAAATCATTGTAATCATTCTGGAGCAAAGTAGCTCAGGGAAAATTCATTATATTGTTTAACCAATACATTGCTCAGAAATATATGTTGAAATCATTTTTGAGAGAAAAATTATTATATATATAAGCTGAAATTAATAGTCTGAGTGCCTTCCGCTCGAGGCACGTTACACTACTTACAAAATATCTAAGCTGTACGCATTGTGGTTTGTGAGACGAAGCCTTTTAAAGATTGCCTATATAAGTCTATGTAAAATGAAGTGACCCTTGGGGCAGGGCCAATTTTGACCCCAGGGAAATAATTTGAACAATCTTTGTAGAGTTCCACTAGAGGGTACTAAATGCCAAATATCTAAGCTCTAGGCCTTGTGGTTTCAGACAAGAAGATTTTTAAAGTTTTTCCTATATAAGTCTATATAAAATGAAGTGACCCATGGGGCGGGGCCAATTTTGACCCCAGGGAAATAATTTGAACAATCTGTGTAGAGTACCACCAGAGGATGCTTAATGCCAAATATCTAAGCTCTAGGCCTTGTGGTTTCAGACAAGAAGATTTTTAAAGTTTTTCCTATATAAGTCTATATAAAATGAAGTGACCTCTGGGGCGGGGCCAATTTTGACCCCAGGGAAATAATTTGAACAATCTTTGTAGAGTTCCACTAGAGGGTGCTAAATGCCAAATATCTAAGGTCTAGGCCTTGTGGTTTCAGACAAGAAGATTTTTAAAGTTTTTCCTATATAAGTCTATGTAAAATGAAGTGACCCCTGGGGCAGGGCCAATTTTGACCCCAGGGAAATAATTTGAACAAAATTTGTAGAGTTCCACTAGAGGGTGCTAAATGCCAAATATCTAAGCTCTAGGCCTTGTGGTTTCAGACAAGAAGATTTTTAAAGTTTTTCCTATATAAGTCTATATAAAATGAAGTGACCCCTGGGGCGGGGCCAATTTTCACCCCAGGGAAATAATTTGAACAATCTTTGTAGAGTTCCACTAGAGGGTGCTAAATGCCAAATATCTAAGCTCTAGGCCTTGTGGTTTCAGACAAGAAGATTTTTAAAGTTTTTCCTATATAAGTCTATGTAAAATGAAGTGACCCCTGGGGCGGGGCCAATTTTGACCCCAGGGAAATAATTTGAACAATCTTTGTAGAGTTCCACTAGAGGGTGCTAAATGCCAAATATCTAACCTCTAGGCCTTGTGGTTTCAGACAAGAAGATTTTTAAAGTTTTTCCTATATAAGTCTATATAAAATGAAGTGACCCCTGGGGCGGGGCCGATTTTGACCGCAGGGAAATAATTTGAACAATCTGTGTAGAGTACCACTAGAGGATGCTTAATGCCAAATATCTAAGCTCTAGGCCTTGTGGTTTCAGACAAGAAGATTTTTAAAGTTTTTCCTATATAAGTCTATGTAAAATGAAGTGTCCCCTGGGGCGGGGCCAATTTTGACCCCAGGTTAATAATTTGAACAATCTTTGTAGAGTTCCACTAGAGGGTGCTCAATGCCAAATATCTAAGCTCTAGGCCTTGTGGTTTCAGACAAGACGATTTTTAAAGCTTTTCTTATATAAGTCTATATAAAATGAAGTGACCCCTGGGGCGGGGCCAATTTTGACCCCAGGGAAATAATTTGAATAATCTTTGTAGAGTTCCACTAGAGGTTGCTAAAGGCCAAATATCTTAGCTCTAGGCCTTGTGGTTTCAGACAAGAAGATTTTTAAAGTTTTTCCTATATGAGTCTATATAAAATGAAGTGACCCCTGGGGCGGGGCCAATTTTGACCCCAGGGAAATAATTTGAACAATCTGTGTAGAGTACCACTAGAGGATGCTTAATGCCAAATATCTAAGCTGTAGGCCTTGTGGTTTCAGACAAGAAGATTTTCAAAGGTTTTCCTATGTAAGTCTATATAAAATGAAGTGACCCCTGGGGCGGGGCCAATTTTGACCCCAGGGAAATAATTTGAACAATCTTTGTAGAGTTCCACTAGAGGATGCTAAATGCCAAATATCTAAGGTCTAGGCCTTGTGGTTTCAGACAAGAAGATTTTTAAAGTTTTTCCTATATAAGTCTATGTAAAATGAAGTGACCCATGGGGCGGGGCCAATTTTGACCCCAGGGAAATAATTTGAACAATCTTTGTAGAGTTCCACTAGAGGGTGCTAAAGGCCAAATATGTAAGCTCTAGGCCTTGTGGTTTCAGACAAGAAGATTTTTAAAGTTTTTCCTATATAAGTCTATATAAAATGAAGTGACCCCTGGGGTGGGGCCAATTTTGACCCCAGGGAAATAATTTGAACAATCTTTGTAGAGTTCCACTAGAGGGTGCTAAATGCCAAATATCTAAGCTCTAGGCCTTGTGGTTTCAGACAAGAAGATTTTTAAAGTTTTTCCTATATAAGTCTATGTAAAATGAAGTGACCCCTGGGGCGGGGCCAATTTTGACCCGAGGGAAATAATTTGAACAATCTGTGTAGAGTTCCACTAGAGGATGCTAAATGCCAAATATCTAAGCTCTAGGCCTTGTGGTTTCAGATAAGAAGATTTTTCAAGTTTTTCCTATATAAGTCTATATAAAATGAAGTGACCCCTGGGGCGGGGCCAATTTTGACCCCAGGGAAATAATTTGAACAATCTTTGTAGAGTTCAACTAGAGGGTGCTAAATGCCAAATATCTAAGCTCTAGGCCTTGTGGTTTCAGACAAGAAGATTTTTAAAGTTTTTCCTATATAAGTCTATGTAAAATGAAGTGACCCCTGGGGCGGGGCCAATTTTGACCCGAGGGAAATAATTTGAACAATCTGTGTAGAGTTCCACTAGAGGATGCTAAATGCCAAATATCTAAGCTCTAGGCCTTGTGGTTTCAGACAAGACGATTTTTAAAGCTTTTCTTATATAAGTCTATATAAAATGAAGTGACCCCTGGGGCGGGGCCAATTTTGACCCCAGGGAAATAATTTGAATAATCTTTGTAGAGTTCCACTAGAGGTTGCTAAAGGCCAAATATCTTAGCTCTAGGCCTTGTGGTTTCAGACAAGAAGATTTTTAAAGTTTTTCCTATATGAGTCTATATAAAATGAAGTGACCCCTGGGGCGGGGCCAATTTTGACCCCAGGGAAATAATTTGAACAATCTGTGTAGAGTACCACTAGAGGATGCTTAATGCCAAATATCTAAGCTGTAGGCCTTGTGGTTTCAGACAAGAAGATTTTCAAAGGTTTTCCTATGTAAGTCTATATAAAATGAAGTGACCCCTGGGGCGGGGCCAATTTTGACCCCAGGGAAATAATTTGAACAATCTTTGTAGAGTTCCACTAGAGGATGCTAAATGCCAAATATCTAAGGTCTAGGCCTTGTGGTTTCAGACAAGAAGATTTTTAAAGTTTTTCCTATATAAGTCTATGTAAAATGAAGTGACCCATGGGGCGGGGCCAATTTTGACCCCAGGGAAATAATTTGAACAATCTTTGTAGAGTTCCACTAGAGGGTGCTAAAGGCCAAATATCTAAGCTCTAGGCCTTGTGGTTTCAGACAAGAAGATTTTTAAAGTTTTTCCTATATAAGTCTATATAAAATGAAGTGACCCCTGGGGTGGGGCCAATTTTGACCCCAGGGAAATAATTTGAACAATCTGTGTAGAGTTCCACTAGAGGGTGCTAAATGCCAAATATCTAAGCTCTAGGCCTTGTGGTTTCAGACAAGAAGATTTTTAAAGTTTTTCCTATATAAGTCTATGTAAAATGAAGTGACCCCTGGGGCGGGGCCAATTTTGACCCCAGGGAAATAATTTGAACAATCTTTGTAGAGTTCCACTAGAGGGTGCTAAATGCCAAATATCTAAGCTCTAGGCCTTGTGGTTTCAGACAAGAAGATTTTTAAAGTTTTTCCTATATAAGTCTATATAAAATGAAGTGACCCCTGGGGTGGGGCCAATTTTGACCCCAGGGAAATAATTTGAACAATCTTTGTAGAGTTCCACTAGAGGGTGCTAAATGCCAAATATCTAAGCTCTAGGCCTTGTGGTATCAGACAAGAAGATTTTTAAAGTTTTTCCTATATAAGTCTATGTAAAATGAAGTGACCCCTGGGGCGGGGCCAATTTTGACCCGAGGGAAATAATTTGAACAATCTGTGTAGAGTTCCACTAGAGGATGCTAAATGCCAAATATCTAAGCTCTAGGCCTTGTGGTTTCAGATAAGAAGATTTTTCAAGTTTTTCCTATATAAGTCTATATAAAATGAAGTGACCCCTGGGGCGGGGCCAATTTTGACCCCAGGGAAATAATTTGAACAATCTTTGTAGAGTTCAACTAGAGGGTGCTAAATGCCAAATATCTAAGCTCTAGGCCTTGTGGTTTCAGACAAGAAGATTTTTAAAGTTTTTCCTTTCGGTTGCCATGGCAACCAGAGTTCTGCATGGAATTGATTTCTTTGAACAACTTTGGAAGAGCTTCATGCAAGGAACATCCGTGGCAAGTTTCATCAACTTTGGCCCAGGGGTTTAAGAGGAGATGTTGTTTAAAGCAAAAATTGATGACGCACGACGCATGACGGACGACGCAGGACGCACGACGGACACAGGGCGATCCTAAAAGCTCACCATGAGCACAAGTGCTCAGGTGAGCTAAAAAATAACTGGAGAAGTGGTAGAAGGAAAGTAAAAATATGTTTACGGTATGAGTTATATTATAATTTAATGAAAATGCAGGCAAGAAGTATGTCAATTACAAACTAACCAGGTATAGACAATTTTTGTTTTCATTTCCAACTTGGGCCAAAATCCAGACTTCTCCATAAAAGACAAAAATAATAATTTAACTGCTTACAACAATCTTTATCTTTAACCCTTTCCCCCATAGACACACCTTAATTGCTAGGGCGAAAAGTTTAGATCCAGATCAGCCAGCACATCCGTGCCATCTGATCAGGATCTAAACTGTTCGCTTTTTTATTCATTAGGATATTTCTGACCAATTGCGACCTGTGCATCCATGCCGGCTGATCTGGATCTACACTGGTCGCACATGCGTAAAAAGGCATATATATGGAGGAAAGGGTTAAACATTAGGTCTAACATTAAAAAAATATTTTAGAACTCAGTCTGTCTTTTAAATAACAAACTATTTCCCTTTCCAAATTCTGGAGAGCTTGACAGAATCTACTATTTCATTTAATGGTTGTGATTTATGATGCTATAGCAAAGACGTCACTTAAATGTTCCGGAGGTTTGTTTTAAGTTAAAGGTTTGAACACATCTTAAATGTATACTTGGTAACTTCTGTTACTGTGAAAGGACTTCCCTTAAAAGGTTTTGAGTCTGATATTTATTAGTCAAAGGATTTAAGTTTTCTAAATGTTTTTGTTGCCATGGAAACCACTTTATTTACCAAGAAGATTCAAAGGTATCCTCATTTTTACAAAACAAACATTACTTATGTTCATTTGGAAACCTTTTCATTTTACTACATGTATAATCAAGAGTTACCTCAATTTTTCCTTTGGTTTCCTTGGGATGTTTGGTGCTATGGAAACCACTTCACTTACTGAGGAGATTCAAAATATATGCATAGTTACATTAAGCAACAGTTACTTAAATTGCCTATTTACCCATATGTTACTTAAACTACTATATTTACTTACATGCTCTAAAGGCTTATCTTTAGTAAAATTTAGTGTATTACCAATTTACTTAAAGATTTTGGTTACTTTGGAAACCACTTCACTGAGAAGATTCAAATGTATCATCCATTTTCCTAAGCAAATGTTAAGCATGCTGCCATGGAAACCTGTCTTTTTATATGTTCTGGGGTCAAAGTTGATGTATTCTCAATTTTACTTTAGAATTATTTGTTGCTATGGAAACCATTTTACTTACTGAGAAGATTTAGTTTTGCTCAGTAAAATTTATGTATGTTGCCAAGGAAACCTTTTAAACTTACATGCTCCCCTATGGTCAAAGTTGATGTATTATCAATTTTACTAAGTGAGTTTTGTTGCTATGGAAACAGCTTCACTTACTGAGAAGATTCAAACAGCCTGGAAAGCATAGAGGACAGCACCGGTAGGTCTGCCATCACTGCTGTTGTAATCACAGCGCCGGCAGAGTCTGGCTGGCTTGCCTTGAGGCTTCCCCCACTGGAAGGCTTCAAACCTAGGATCCAAACAAGGTGCTGCAAAACAGTTGCATATTGATCAGTTTGACATTTTCACGTGCTTTCCTATCCTGTTTTCAATGAACCAAGGCAACATCCCAATTTGTTCACTAGATTACAACACCTACAATTTCTGTTTGTCTAACATAAAACTTGGACAGCATGTTCATTAGGTCTTAACAACTCTTACAATATCTGTTTGTCTATCATAATATTTGAACAACTTGTTAATTAAACTTAACAACCTTATAACTTTATGTCTTTCAATCAAAAAATTTGGACATCATGTTCATAAGATATAAACACCTCTTAAAACTGTTATTTTCGTGTTCATGTGATATCAACATGTTCTACAATTGCTGTTTTCATCTATTTAAATTTCAGGATAAATTACATGCTTGCATCTACAGAATTTACAACAGCTAGTCTTAGAAACTTAAACTTCTCATTTGGTTTCCCTAGCACCCAACCAATATGACAGTCTGTCAGTTTTCTGTCAATTTACTGCTACATTGTTATTATTAAATGAACATGAGAAAATTTCTGTCTAAATTGCTGGTTTTGTTGGATGAAAATCTAGAGACAAATTTAATATATGACACCCGATCCGCATAATTTCTGATCTTCTTTATGTGGTTGCATAAACAAGTTGAAATATGTCTGCAACCCTGTCTGAAAACAGCCTGATAAATTTATAACATACGTTGAGGAAGACCAAGTCTTGTACGCTCTCTGATTTAAGGAACAATTTAACCTGTGAATAAAATCCAACTGCCTTCAAAGACCACCTTTGTGTATTCCTTGTTTATTTTCTGAAATGCTATTTAACTTCATTTTAACCTAAACTCCATATATCGTCACCTTAGTGCAATAACAGTATATCTCATTTCAATGGTACATAATTATACCCTTATTGCACCAAGGTGACGATAATGGGTTTTATCACAGGTGGAACCAGTGTAGACAACGACAATCTGGAATGAAACAGGACCCATCTTAATCAGAAAAAAACTTAATGAATCTAGAACAGTGTTGATCCTGATCTGATGGCATGGCTTTGCCAGCTGCTCTGGATCACAGCTTGCTCACCCAATACAGGCATATATGTAAAATAAAGGGTTAACTGAGTATTTCAAACAAAGATTTGACCACATTTCTTCATAAACCTTTGAGATACTAATAAAAACTTAGATATGCCAATAAATTACATCCTAGAGCATCCATCAAAAAAAAAACTGCCACAATGTGATTATCTACCAATTTTTTTGCTTTGTTGACAAAAATAAACAGAGTTTCTGTTTATAAATAGGCCTATATGAGAAAACAAAAAATTTTAAGGGTGCAATAATCCTTGCCTCCATAGACACACCTTCACTGCGTGGGCGAACAGTGTAGATCCAGATCAGCCGGCAAATCTGTGCTGTCTGATCAGGATCTTAACTGTTCGCTTTATGATTAGTTGGTTATTTCTGACAAAAATGCGACCAGTGCAGATCCTGATCAGACAGCACGGATGTGCCTGCTGATCTGGATCTACACCTTTGGCACATGCGTAAAAATGTGTATTTATGGAGGAAAGGGATAAAGAACCATGAGGTCTTCAAGTACAAACAACAAGCGGCCCATGGCAGCCCTTAAATGATCACCTGAAGATGTTAATACCCACAAAATCTCTAAACCTGAGATTCATGGAAAGAATTCCTCCATGACATGAGATTAATGGAGGTTTAAATCTGTACAAGCATTATGTGTGCCAACCTACCTGAAGTGTGGTAAGTACAAGGTGCCAGGCTGTGCCGAGAATTCCTCCATGACAGTGGGCCACAGCTAGAAGTGATCTCATACACTGGATATTCTTGGCCGTCAACTGAAATATAAAATGATTATAATGATTTAAGGTAACCTTTAAATGTTCATTCAGATTTCTATGAAACTGGATTAATAAATGCACATTCATTCCCAGACAAGTAATAAAATGAATGTTACCTTAAAGACATTTACACACAGATTTCTGAATTGTTTTTAAGGGACAAATGTGATGAGAGATAAAAGCATATATTACATTTCATCTTTTAGTATGAAGTCTTATTCATCTTAGGAATCATAATTCCTGATGGTATGCAGTGTGACGTATAAGTTTAAGAGGCATGGCTACAGTAAAAGCCGCTCTCACAATTTAATTCACTACGCACATTGTTTTGACGTGTGAGGTTGACGAGCATGCACATTTTGCGCGGGTTGCTGTGAAAAATTGTGCCATCATTCACTTTGTTCACAACTTGGCAAATCAGAAATAGCAAAGTTATAACCAACGTTAAGTTTTTCGTGACCGACGGACCAACAGACCTTCAGGCTGATGGACCAACAGAAAGAGAATGCAATTCCTATGTATCACCTTTACTATATAAGGCCAGCATTGTCAAAATGTGTGACAAAAAGTACTTTTTAATTTCTGAAAAATATAGATAATTGAAAGGTTGTTTTAGAAAAAGGAACAACTGAAATGTCAAAAAAAAAGACAAAAGTCCCCTTTTCCCAGTGATTTGCCTCTATTAATGAAAACATATGACCAAAGTCTTTTCCCCCACAAAGAACAGCAATTAATGAGTTCACAGAATGAACATTCCTTATGTGCAAATCTGACAAAACAAAAGCAAAAATCTTAGAACTGTTCTGTCAGAACCACTTCTCATTACACACAATTTACATCAAAATTAAACAATTTCGGTGCTCGTTAAAAACAATTATGGAAGCATGTCAAAATTGCTTCCTGAAAGCATTTCCGGAGAATCATTTTCAATTTATTTTAACAACTTCATTAAAAATCTCATCAGTATTCAAAGCAGTAAGCAGACCGTTCCAAATATTTTAAGTTTCCTCATATCGAGACTGGAGAATATTTGACGATTTGATACATACCAGAGGCAAGCATTACTTCTAATTGTATTGATTTTAGATCTTTTAGAATTTCCATCTGCATTTCTGGCACAAACCTGAGCAAGTAATCTAAAAGTTGACTGCTTGATCGCTGCTTAGGATATCATTCATTTGTTCTCATATATTGTGAAATAAGTTCAGTCATATTATTGGCTGCTTCCTGGGTTGAAACTAGTGACCAAGATTTTATAACTAAAACTGGAGACCAGTCTCAAATCTCAAGCATTGGATTGGCTGAAATGGAGACAAGTCTTCATTTCAGCTGAGGAGATGTTTGAGATTTGAGACTGGTCTCGAATCTCAGTTTTATCATCTTAAGCCCAGAGATTATGTCACTCGCATATGAATCAAGAAATTTAAGTACTAGTTGTTTTTACAGGTGTTTTCAAAAGTTACCTTACACTCCCAAACCAGTCTCACATTTCTTTTAACTATACAGTTACTTGAAGAGATGTACCATATTTATTCTAATAAACGTCGGCTCTTTAATAAATGCCCATTTCCAACTTTGGGCGTAAAATATAGTTTTTTTTCTCTCAAGTTTTTAAAGAAATTGAGAATCACATTATTGTTATATTATTGAAATTGTAATTGAAAGAAACCTTGATGTTATAAACAATGAATGAAATTTGCTTACCTTTATAAAATTAAACTCAATTTATATTTTGTTACTAAATTCAACCCTTTCTTCCATAGATACACCTTAATTGCGAGGGCGAACAGTTTACATCCAGATCAGCCGGCACAACCATGCCATCTGATCAGGATCTAAACTGTTCGCTTTTCTATTCATTAGGTTATATCTGACCAAAATGCAACCAGTGCAGATCCTGATCAGACAGCACAGATGTACCAGCTGATCTGGATCTACACTGGTCACACATGCATAAAAATGCATATTTATGAAGGAAATGGTTAAAGAGAGCTAATTTATTAAACCATGAAGACAGTACTTTTCCACTAGAAATTTGCAATATCATTCTAAGAAACTAACATCTTAATTTGGCTGGGGAGTTCTTAACTCCAAAGGGCTATTCAAATTGCTTCAAACTTAAACAAGCAAATTTGTTGAATTTATATCCTCCGCCGAGTACTGGTTATTACTAACACAACAGCTGAAGTCATAGGGCTTTATTTAGATATTTATTATGGATGGCAAAAAAGGTGAAAAAAAAACTTCAGATGGTAAAAAGGGTTGGGCAGCTCACCAGAATATAAAAATGAGACAAAAAGTCTTCAAGTTGTTGAAATGAAGAATGCAGTAGTAAAAATATAGTGTTGTATTTAAAAGAAATCTATGCAGAAGTTGCATAGAAGTAGCATATAAACGAATACTACTCTATATGCATAGTGCATAACTTATCAAAGGGCCATAACTCTGTGTTAAACGGTCAGACCAGAACAGGACAACAATATGGGCATCTTGTCTTGGTATTGATGGTTTCCATAGATTCCTGCTGAGAAATAGCAAGGAAACAAATACTGCTCTACAAGCAAAATGCATAACTTATCAAAGGGCTATAACTCTGTGTTAAAGGATCTGACTGAATCAAGATGACAATATGTGCGTCTCCTCTTGGTATTGATGGTTCCCAGAAAGTTTCATTAAAATCCATCCAGTAGTTGCAGAGAAATAGCGTGGAAACAAATTCTGCTCTATTTGCATAAGGTATAAGTTATCAAAGGGCAATAACTCTGTGTTAAACAGTCTGACCGGAACAAGATGACAAAATGGCCATCTCGTCTCAGTATTGATGTTTCCCAGAAAGTTTCATTTCAATCCATGGAGAAGTTGAAAAGAAATAGAGCGGAAACAAATACTGCTCTATTATGCATAAGTCATCAAAGGGCAATAACTCTGTGTTAAACAGTCTGACTGAAACAAGACAACAATATACACATCTCTTCTTGGTATTGATGGTTCTCAGAAAGATTAATTGAAATCCATCCAGTAGTTGCAGAGAAATAGAGGAAAAGAATACTGTTCTATAATATGCATAATGCATAAGTTATCAAAGGGCCATAACTGTGTTAAATAGTCTGACAGGAACAACAGGATGATATGCACATTTCCTCTTGGTATAGATGGTTTCAAGAAAGTTTCATTGAAATCCATCCAAAAGTTGCAGAGAAATAGCGCGGAAATAAATACTGCTATATATGCATAATGCATAAGTTATCAAAGGGCAATAACTCTGTGTTAAACAGTCTGACTGGAACAAGACCATGACATGCGCATCTCTTCTTGGTATTGATGTTTTCCAGAAAGTTTCATTGAAATCCATTCAGTAGTTGCAGAGCAATAGCATGGAAATGAATACTGCTATATATGCATAATGCATAAGTTATCAAAGGGCCATAACTCTGTGTTCAACAGTCTGACTGGAACAAAACGACAATATGCGCATCTCCTCTTGGTATTAATGGTTCTCAGAAAGATTCATTGAAACCCATCCGCTAGTTACAGAGAAATAGCGCGGAAACGAATACTGCTCTATATGCATAATGCATAAGTAATCAAAGGGCAATAACTCTGTGTTAAATGATCTGACCGAAACAAGACAATGATATGCGCATCTCCTCTTGGTATAGATGGTTTTCAGCAAGTTTCATTGAAACCCATCCGCTAGTTACAGAGAAATAGCGCGGAACAAATACTACTCTATATGCATAATGCATAAGTTAATGAAGGGCAATAACTCTGTGTTAAATGGTCTGACCGAAACAAGACAAAGATATGCGCAACTCCTCTTTGTATAGATGGTTTTCAGCAAGTTTCATTGAAATCCATTCAGTAGTTGCGGAGAAATAGCGCGGAAACGAACACTGCTCTATATGCATAATGCATAAGTTATCAAACGGCAATAACTCTGTGTTAAATGGTCTGACTGGAACAAGACAACGATATGCGCATCTCCTCTTGGTATTGATGGTTCTAAGAAAGATTCGTTGAAATCCATCCAGTGGTTGCAGAGAAATAGCTCGGAAACGAATACTGCCCTATATACATAATGCATAAGTTATCAAAGGGCCATAACTCTGTGTTAAATGGTCTGACCGAAACAAGACAATGATATGCGCATCTCCTCTTGGTATAGATAGTTTGCAGCAAGTTTCATTGAAATCTATTCAGTAGTTGCAGAGAAATAACGTGGAAACGAATACTGCAGCCCTATATACATAATGCATAGGTTATCAAAGGGCCATAACTCTGTGTTAAATGGTCTGACCGGAATAAGACGACGATATGCGCATCTCCTCTTGGTACTGATACTTCCTACAGAGTTTCATTGAAATCCATTCAGTAGTTGCAGAGAAATAGCGCAGAAACGAATACTGCCCTATATACATAATGCATAAGTTATCAAAGGGCCATAACTCTGTGTTAAATGGTCTGACCAGAACAAGACGATGATATGCGCATCTCCTCTCAGTACTGATACTTCCCACAGAGTTTCGTTGAAATCCATCCAGTGGTTGCAGAGAAATAGCCCGGAAACGAATACTGCCCTATATACATAATGCATAAGTTATCAAAGGGCCATAACTCTGTGTTAAATCGTCTGACCGGAACAAGACGAGGATATGCGCATCTCCTCTTGGTACTGATACTTCCCACAGAGTTTCGTTGAAATCCATCCAGTGGTTGCAGAGAAATAGCCCGGAAACGAAATTCGGACGGACACCGTGACGACGTGACGGATGGACAACGCCAAAACAATATCCCCCTCCCGATTTCATAGGCGGGGGATAAAAAGCTTGATCGTTATAAAAACAAATGAAATAAAATAATGTAGTGTTGTATCTAATAGTTTTAGATAGCTAACAAGTGTGTGACACTTATAAATCACCACCCCCTTATATCTTCATCACCACTATTTCTCATAAACACCTTGGCATTAATTGGAAAAAAAAATTGTAAACAAAATATTATGACTTGTAAAATATTTTCCTACTAAGGAAATTTAGTATGAAAATCAAAAAAAATTTTTTTTAACAAAATAGAAGGGCAAAATGGATAGTTTTATGGTATGCAAGGGAAATTATCACATCTACAGTATACTACACTTGAAAATGCAACTTTTATTTTATAGCTGTTATTATGGAACTTTTTCTGTCATAAATTTATATCATGCTTTTTGAGGTTGGGTTATTTTTCTTAAGATCTAACTGAAATATAATTTTTTTAAACTAAAAGCATTAATGTGAACTTCAAAACATTGTCTATGAGTTGCAATTTAATAATGTTAAATGAATAGTACAAAAAGAAAATAGACTGAATGTAACATTAAATTTAATCTTATTATCCTCACTACTTTAATGATGAGGAAATATTCAAAATTAGATTTGGGCTCTTTGCATTAGTCTTTTTAAGAAGAAAATTGTTCAAAATGAAGTTCTTTGAAACATCAGCACATGCTATTAGAACACTAATAAAGTACAAACAACAACAAGAGCCAGTCGGAAACGACTGCACACTCGACTATTCGAAAAGTCAGACATATTTAAGCACATTTTAAACTGGGCTTCATTTAAACTGGGGAGTAATTCAGGAGTTTATGACACCCCCAACACACACATGAACAAAAGTTTTTTTGATCCAAGTTAAGAAATCAATAAATTACACTTAATTCATTCTTGTAGGTTTTTTAGAGGGTTTACACAACCCAGCCCATACACCCCAGATCGCACACCCATCAACCCACTATCCCTGCCCACCTATAGTGATGTGGTGTGGTGTAGTATAGTATGGTATGCTGGCTGCTGTTGGTGGTGGTGTTGGTGTTGTTGCTGTTGTTGTTGGTAGTGATGGTGTTGTTGTTGGTGGTGTTATTGTCCGTGGTGGTATTGTTTGTGGTGTTGTTGTTGTTGGTGTTGTTGTTGTTGGTGTTGTTGTCAGTGTTGTTGGTGTTGTTGTCAGTGTTGTTGGTGTTGTTGTTGCTATTGTTGGTGTTGATGTTGTTGTTGGTGGTGTTGTTGTTTGTGGTGGTGTTGTTGTTGGTGGTGGTGGTGTTGTTGACGGTGTTGTTGGTGTTGGTGTTGTTGTTAGTGGTGTTGTTGGTGGTGGTGATGTTGTTGGTGTTGTTGGTGGTGGTGTTGTTGTTGGTGGTGTTGTTGACGGTGTTGTTTGATGTTGTTGTTGGTGGTGGTGTTGTTGTTATTTGTGTTATTGTTGGTTGAGTTGTTGGTGGTGTTGTTGTTGTTGTGGTGGTGGTGGTGGTGGTGTTTTTGGTGGTGTTGTTGTTGGTGGTGTTGTTGTTGGTGGTGTTGTTATTGGTGATGTTGTTGGAGGTGCTGGTGTTGTTGGTGGTGGTGGTGGTATGTGGTGGTGGTGGCAGGTGGTGGTGGGGGGGATGCAGTACAGTAAAGTAGATTAAGTATGGTATGGTATGGTATGGTATGGTATGGTATGGTATGGTATGGTATGGTATGGTATGGTATGGTATGGTATGGTATGGTATGGTATGGTATGGTATGGTATGGTATGGTATGGTATGGTATGGTATGGTATGGAATGGAATGGAATGGAATGGAATGGAATGGAATGGTATAGTATAGTATGTTAAGTACATCTGTTTTAAACCTTTTTCTATAGCATTACATATGAAAAACACTAACATTGAAACTTTAACCATAAATTCTTAGTCTTAATTCTAATTTCTAAGTGAAAAAGGGCAAAAATTAAAAAGAAAAAAAGCAAGGATGAGTTATGGGCCTTTGAACATCAACCTGATGTATGATAAAATAAAGGTATACAAAGTTTTAAAGTTGTAGTTTTAATAAAATGAAAATTATGAGGTTTCACCAGGTTGCACGCAAACTTTAACCTTAATTTCTAAGTCTAAAAAGGGCAATGATTTGATAAAAATCAAAGAAAGAGTTATGGTTCTTGGCATACATAGTCAGGGTCATGATAGTGAACAAGTTTCAAAGCTATAGTACAAGAAGTATGAAAATAAATAGCTTGCAGGCAAACTTTAACTTGAAATTCTATGTCAAAAAAGGGCAATAATTTGATAAAAATCAAAGAAAGAGTTATGGTTCTTGGCATACATAGTCAGAGTGATGATGGTGTTTCAAAGCTATAGTACAAGAAGTATGGAAGGAACTAGCTTGCACGCAAACTTTAACCTAAAATTCAAAGTCGAAAAAGGGCAATAATTTGAACAAAATGGAAGTTAGAGTTATGGTTATTGGAATACCCACTAGAGATATGATAATGAACAAGTGTTGAAAGTTTCAAAGCTGTAGTGTAAGTAGTATGGAAGTTATGGGTTTGTACACTAGCTTGCACGCAAACTTTAACCTGAAATTCTAAGTCGAAAAAGGGCCATAATTTGATCAAAATGAAAGTTAGAGTTATGGTTCTTGGCATACACACTTGGGAGATGATGATGAACAAGTGTGCCAAGTTTCAAAGCTGTAGTATAAGTAGTATTGAAGTTATGTGTTTGTACAGTAGCTTGCACGCAAACTTTAACCTGAAATTCTAAGTCGAAAAAGGGCCATAATTTGATCAAAATGAAAGTTAGAGTTATGGTTCTTGGCATACACACTTGGGAGATGATGATGAACAAGTGTGCCAAGTTTCAAAGCTGTAGCTATAGTAGTTTTTAAGATATAGGTAGGTTGCACGCAAACTTTAACCAATGCGGGACGCCGACGCGGACGCCCAAGTGAGTACAATAGCTCGACATATTCTTCGAATAGTCGAGCTAAAAATACAAAATTTTAGTTCAAAATAGCAAAAATACAAAATTTTAGTTCAAAATAACGAAAATACAAAATTAATCAGTTCAAAATAGGCTACCACAAATAAAAAAATAAAATATTTAGACTTCTTATAAAGTAGGATTTTTTATTTTGCTGTTATTTATAGTGAAAAACTGTCCCCAGGATTTGCAGGCTTAGTTCAATCACAATGCTCGTTTACAAAGTCCCAGCTATATTTAATGACAAACAGTCTAACTTTAATGGCTTGAACTCCACAGGACTGGATGTTTGAGCAATCGGTTGTTCAAACCATCAGCTGTTAGTAGTTTTAATTAAGTTTACTTACATGACTTAAACAATTATAATTTTCACACAAACCAATAACAGTTTGTTAGTAATTATCGCCAGCATATTATAAATAAGTACAAGAATGCCAATATTATTGTCCACTTTAATATACCTGGTAGTTATATACAGTTCTAGTTTAGTGTTCAAATTATTAATGTTTTGCTGTATTTAAATGGTTTGCCAGCATAGCGAGCTTACTGCTTTTTACCAATTGGATGAAAACCGTATAAATAGAGTAACAAGTTAATAACCCTATAAGACTAGTATAATTTATTTGTACCTTTGTACCTTTAAAGGTTTAATTATTATGGTGTCTTTATAGTTTTTCCATCTAGACATAAAGCTCTTTGAAAAATATTAATTTTCCGGAACTTGAAACCATACAATAATTAATAAGACACCAAGCTATCAGAGTCTTTTAACGCTTAAAAGCCTGTGTCAAATTAATTTCTTGGTTTGTTAGCTTAGTAAAATTATGGCCATCTATCACTTACTGAATATTCTTATCAATATAAATACGCACATTTTCAAATCTGGTATTTTCTGAATACAACTAGACGGGTGTTTGAACACGTGTGTCGCCCTCTTGTACTTTTTCAGAATAAAAATGCAAGTACAACAAAGTCCATCTAATGTGACCTTGTCTTTAAGAGTTTGGCATCGTCAAGACTATGTTGGCATAAGCAATATAATTTGAAAGTATGATAAAGAAATATTAAGAAATGGCAAAGTTATTGCCAAAGTTAATATTTTCTGACAAATCTGAATACAACAAGAGACCGGCGAAGACAGGTGATGCTCCCCCAACTAACACAAAAACGGTTAGTTGTATAACTATTGAGGGGAATTTTGAAAATGGTGTAGTGCTATAAAATCAGACATAATCAAACCTTACCATCCTACATTAATTTTTGTCTTGCCTAGTGTTTTCATGATAAAATACAGAAATCTGCCTTAACTGTTACATTACTCCCAGACAAAGGAACTAAATAAACTAACATAAACTCAATTTACATAGTATCTTTGTACGCCCTCTTTATAGCACACATTTTTAAAAAGCATCAAAATATTCCTTCACATGTTTATGGAATTCTTTTTAACCTCCATGATATGTGTTTAATCCCATTGTCGACCAGCCCATCTGTGCAGTGATATAAGGACACATGCTTTTTTCATTTTTATGTTGAATATTAGGTTATTTTTGAACACTGCAAGCAGTGTAGATCCAGATCAGATGGCACAGATTTAACATATGTAACAAAAATGGGATCCTGTGGCTGAGAACAAAGCATTGGCTAAACAACTGAGCAATTTTGCCAAATAATGTTTTGAACAGTAAATAATTATGCATTATGATTCTGAAAAATTGACTGTGAATTTACAACTGTTACATTCTGTTAATACATATAGAATATAATAACAGTATGCATTCTCTAGGTTCGTATTATTCAAGTTGTGTATGTAAACCATATCACGCGAGAAATAATACGAACCCACAGATTGCATACTGGTATAATGTTCCTTTTATTATATATCCTTATTTCACTCCCAATTTAATGAGCACTAAATCAATAATGAACAGTGAAATGTGATGTAAGCAATTACATCACAATGAACCATATATCTATATGTCATTGAACAAATGTTAACAATTTTAAGCGCCATGATCGATTCTGTCAGATAAAGAATTATTTAACTTTCAAATCTTTGAAGGACTAAAAACAATAACAGCAAAATTTCCTTATTTGGAGTTATGTGCCGGAAAATTACGAAATCATAGTGTGATGTAGCATATCACGTCACATAGAACAGACATATTCCAATCTGGAATTACTAATCTGACGATTTCTATCAATTTTGCGGATTAACGCTGCACTATTCTAAAATCATTCATGGGTATATAATAAATGTAATTATTTTCAATTTAACTCTGTGTACCAGTAAAATAAACTAATGTTTTATCTGTTTGGGTCTCTTTATACTCATTGTAAAAATCAAATGCATAAAACCTCTCTCACAGCAGCAAAATGCCATTTATATCTTATTTTGACAAGTGTTCCTACCAGACTGCCATATAATTCCCAGAAACTGGAGCTCTTCAATGGAGATGGGACAAGATCTATAAAAACTGCCATAACAGGCTAATCTTGCAGTGTCTCTATCTAAAATTACACCGATATTATTGTTAAGGTGGATGGTTTTATTTATTTAATGACTATGGCACCATAGATTTATAACATGATATTATAATACATCCTGTATTGTTTTACCAATCAGATATGAAAGTGCTCTTTGTTTAATAAGATGTATAATAAGTCAGTGAACTGTTCACCATATATAATCAATCAGTCGGAAATATGTGTCCTTTCATTTACTGAAAACTGACTGAAATAGAAACTAAAAAGCAAAATTTCTTGCAATAAATTCTGGACTATACATTTTCAAAGATGAGTAGTTTTAAGTTTCCATTACAATGGTTCCATGCAAGACTGTCATAACTAAGTATGTAAGTACCGGTAAACAAGAGGGCCAATTGGCCCTAAATCGCTCACCTGATTCTTCGATACATGAAATGACAGGTAAAACAGAACACATTGAAGTACATTACAGTACAGTACAGTACGGTACGGTACGGTACCGTACCGTAAAGCACAGTACAATATAGTTCAAGCATTCCAAATATGGGACTTATCTATAAGTGCGTAAATTATCTGAACAGGATCCATAAATTTCGCACCACCATATCAGAAATGCAAACACTGCCCAGTGCAATTGTTTAATTTGAATCCCAATTCTGTATCAGTTTTTTATCCACCAGTTTAGTGTCAGTAGATCACAGCTTACTCAAGTAATTTATTATGTGGAACCTGGATTTCTAATTTTACCAACAGTGACCTTGACCTTGATCACAGACATCTAGATAGCAATCCCAAGCTGCGTCTTGATTTAAGCTACCCATACACCAATTTTGCTGCCAATAGGTCACAGCAAACTAAGGATATTAAATGGAAACTGAAATTCTATTTTTAAAAACAGTGACCTTGACCTTGATCAGAGACATCTGGGTATCAACCCCAAGCTGCATCTTGATAAAGGTTATCCATATTCCAAGTTTGGAGTCAATAGGCCAAAGCAAACTTAAGTTAGTATGCAGAAACTGAATTTCTATTTTTAGCAACAGTAATCTGAACTTGATTACAGACACCTGGGTAGCAACCCCAAGCTGCCTTTTGATATCAGCTACCCATACACTAAGTTTGGAGTCAATGGGCCAAGCAAACTCAAGTACTTAAGTGGAAACTGAATTTCTATTTTAACAACAGTGACCTTGACCTTGAACACAGACACCTGAGCAGTAATCCCAAGCTTCCTTTTTATATAGGTAAGCTACCCATACACAAAGTTTGGAGTCAATAGGCCAAAGCAAAATCAAGTCATTAAGAAGAAACTAATTTTCTACTTTAAGCAACAGTGCCCTTGACCTTGAACACAGACACCTGGGTAGCAATCCCAAGCTGCCTCTTGATTTAAGCAACCCATATACCAAGTTTGGAGTCAAATGGCTGAAGCAAACTCAAGTAATTAACTGGAAACTGAATTTCTATTTTTAGCAACAGTGACCTTGACCATGATCACAGACATCTGGGTAGCAATCCCAAGCTGCCTCTTGATATAAGCTACCCATACACCAAGTTTGGAGTCAATAGGCCAAAGCAAACTCAAGTTATTAAGCAGAAACGGAATTTCTATTTTTAGCAACAGTGACCTTGACCTTGATCACAGACGCCTGGGTAGCAATCCCAAGCTGCCTTTTGATATAAGCTACCCATACACCAAGTTTGGAGTCAATAGGCCAATGCTAGCTCAAGTAATTGAGCAGAAACTGAATATCTATTTTTAGCAGCAGTGACCATGACCTTGACCCTGTTGTCATGATTTGAACAATGTTTGTAGACATCAGTGCCAGGATGCTTCAGGACAACTTAGGGTAAATTCCATCCAATGGTTTCAGAGTAGATGTTGTTTAAAGGAAATTGTTAACAGACGCCGGATGACGGACACCGGATGACAATAGCTCACCATGAGCCTCAGGCTCAGGTGAGCTAAAAAGTGAATTACAAGAGACTTGTATGCAAACCTTGAATTTAGCTAGTCAAAGACTTGATATAGGATTCTGTGACAGTTTGACCAAAGACATTTTATGTCTTGTAAGGCATTTTTGTCCTGGTTTTATGTCTCTCAAGATCTTATGTCACGTTTACAGTTAGGTCAACTTCTTATAAAACATTAACCCTCTATTCCATGGACATGACTTTTATCACATGGGTAAACAATGTACAATGAGATCTGGTCCCAAGGTTATAAAGCTGAGATTGGAAACCAGTCTCAAATCTCAAGCATCTGATTGGCTGAAATGGCGACTGGTCGCCATTTCAGCCAATCAGATGCTTGAGATTTGAGACTGGTTTCCATGCTCAGTTTTATAACCTTGGGCACAGGTCACAAATCCATCAAGGTCTATACTGTTGACTTGTAGATATTCGGTTATTTCTGACCATGCAGCAAACAGTGGAGATCCCGATCAGATGGCACAGATGTGACACATGATCTTGATCTACTGGTTGCAAATGTAATAAAACCCATTCACAGTTGAACCTGCCTTAGCAGCTACCTGTGTTTAGCAACCATCTGTCATAAACAGCCAGTTTGAATATTTCCTTAACTGACATTTTGTTCTAATGTTTACCTGTCTTGAACAGCCACCTGTGTTAAGCAGCCACCTTTTGTAACACCATTAGTTGGCTGCTCAATACAGGTTTGACCATATATTTTTGGCTTGCAGATTCATAAGGTTATTTCTGACCAAAATGGCACATCTGTGCAATCTGACCTGGATCTACTGGTTGCACATGCAATAAAACCCATATATATGGAGTAAAGGGTTTAAAAATGTGATTCAAAAGTGAAACAGCTGAAAGCTTTGTTTTCCCATTCAACAAAAAAGACAAGGACAATCTGGCTTGGAGGTGACTAGGGAATAAAACATGTATGTCATGCTGACAATTTATATCCTTTTTTCCAATGCCACTTCTTTAACTTGATTAATTAATATCCTTTTTTCCAATGCCACTTCTTTAGCTTTATTAACATCATTGGAAACAGATTACTGAATAAAATGCCATGAAATTGAAAAATGAAATTTTCATTAATCTTTCGAAGCTCTTACAAATTTGATTTCAGTCAACTGTCATTTCGTGGTAACTGTTCAAACAGAGACAAAATGACAATCAATCGTTAATTACAGCAAAGCTATTCTATAAATGATACTGAGGCTCAAAGAAAAGAAATCAGAATGATTTGTTTTCTGTTTTTTACTACAATCGTGTTCTAAGGTCCAGTGTCTAGTAACCCTTTACTACATATATACAGGTTTTATGGCATCTGGACCAGTGTAGATCCAGATCAGTTGGCATATCCATGCCATCTGATCAGGATTTACACTGTTTGCTTCTTGGTTGGAAATAATCTAATGAATCAAAAAGTAAAATGTGAAGATCTTGATCAGATGGCACTGAGGGCTGATCTGCATCTACACTGTTCACCCATGGATAACAGCCATATCCCATGGAGTAAAACTTAACTGGAATGATTCCAGATTTTATATTTTCTGTTGAGCTTAAAGAACTTGCTTCAAATGTACTGCTCCAGAAATTGTCATTTCTATGTAAAACAAAGGGTCTAGTTGTAAAGCTGACTTTTCAGTGTTGAGTAAAAGGAGCCAAATTAATTGTAAACATATCAGATAAATAAGTGTCAGAGAGACTGAAGATTATAGAATGCTACTTTATGTGCCGAGTACAAGAAGCCAACTACAGGGCCAGATGCAAATTTCCAGGAAGGGGGTTTATTTGGGGACAGTTTTAGCATAGTTCATATGATTATTTCAAACTTTCTAGCCAATATCCCTAAACAAATTTAACATTGCTGCCCAATATGTGAGTTTGGGCGAACCTGCCGAACCCCTCAGGATCCACCCCTGCAGTTACATGGCAGAATTTTCAGAGAACAATTTTTTTAATTTTGCACTGTTTATGGGCTTACCACACACCTCCCAAATATGTTCATCGATAAAAAGAAAATGATCAAAATCTCAATAATGGCAAAATGGCATTAAATTGCCATTATTGAGATTTTGATAATAATTTTCTTTTTATCGATGAACGTGGTTGGGAGGAGTGTGGTAAGCCCTTAATTCAAGCAGTAAATTAATTAGCAGATTTTCCAGAAATACAAATATGAAATGTTTCCTGTGAAATTCATATCTATCAAAACTGAGGCATTGAGAGATTACCAGGCAGTGTTTACTTTCTTATGAAATATCTTCATACTGCTAAAGAAAATGTTAAATCTTTCCTTTTATTAAGGACTGAAAATAGTTAGCAGTAATAAAAAAGAATTGAAATGATAAGTGGTTGGGGTCATTGGTATATGAAATATGTTATCATTGATTGCGCATGGGGTTGATGAGCTGGTCAGTTGCACAAATGATGAAACCTGTAGAATAAGATAATACTTGTCCGCTTATGTACCTTGATATGAATGTGCATGATCTCAGTTCAAATTTTTGTTACTACCATTATTTTGTATGTTTTTTGGCTAAGGACATTTTATTATGTTTAATGCCAATAAAATCGACTTGACTTATTTTGGCGGTTTGTTACAAGAGGACCAATTCTAAACACCACAAAATCAAAGCTTTCCAAACATTTCCAACATTTTCCCCCGCAGTTTCAGAAATATACATTATGTGATTATATGGCACATCAGTACTAAACATAACCTTTCCGGAATTTAAACATTACTTAATAAGGAAATATTTCAGAGATAATTGTCAAGGAAATTTTAACAATGCTTTGTCATGAAATTTCAAAGGCGTATATATATATTGTTTCTTAGTAAACATAATTACTTAGAGATACAACTCCCTGGTATATAATCAGAATAGTTAATTTCCTTTTTCAGAATGCAATTAGTTAACTTTTTGTTTTTCCTGTATTTCCCCTGAGAAGGATTTTGTCTGATAAAGCCGATCGTATGTCATGTTGAACCTGCTTATCTGACTTATCTGATATACTTCCTCCTTTGAAATAATGGAATTTGATTGGCTGGATTTAAACAATTATATCCCCCCCCCCCCACAGAAAATACTTTTGAAAATTTAATGTTCAAGTTTCGCAGTTTTGTTATATTCCCTTCTGAGTTAATCATTTCCTCCATAATATATGCATTTGTACGCATGTGCCACCGGTGTAGATCCAGATCAGCCGGCACATCCATGCCATCTGATCAGGATCTGCACTGGTCACATTTTGGTCAGAAATAAGCTAACAAATCATAAAGCAAACAGTGCAGATCCTGATCAGATGGCATGGATGTGCCGACTGATCTGGATGTACACTGTTCGTCTATGCAATACTAATAATGTGTCTATGGAGGAAAGGGTTAAGTTATAATTCTTTACCCCCATGGGCTATGGGTTGAATCTATAGGTGACCAACGTCAATCTGTATCAGCCCACACTTTCCTGCAGTTAGGATCTACACTGTTTGCTTTTGAGTCAGAAATAACAAAATCAAACTTAATGCATACTGTGTTGTTCCTGATCAGAATGAATGGGTGCTAAGGCTTATCTTGATCTACACTGCTTTATAATGTGATAAAAAAGATACTCAAGGAGTGTTAGAGTTGGTTGAGGAGTTAACCCTTTCCTCCATATATAAGCATTTTAATGTTTGTGTGACCAGTGAAATTCCAGATCAGCCAGCACATCTGTGCTGTCTGATCAGGATCTGCACTGTTCACTTTTTGATTTATTAAGTTATTTCTGACAAAAGTTGCTGATGTTTGTGAAGAATTGGATGCGCTGGCTGATCTGGATCTACACTACATGCAGCTTTGGAGGATCGGGCTTATCAGAACCATTCTATTACAACAAAAGTTGTTTACGAAACATGAACTAACACACGTAGTTGCCTTATTTCCTCATCAGTCTATAAAAACGGCCAGAAGATATTATTGTGTACTCCTAGCAAGCCCCAAAATGCACTATTATAATAATTCAAACCTTGTTGTGCATTAGCATTTTAACTTAAATTTTGTGGTAATTTAGCTGTTGCAGAGATTCGTGTAAAAACCACTTTCCCCATTAGGTTGAGATATTAAAAAGTTTTCGTATGTGCAATTTCTTAATGGTGGCATCCATACAAAATAAATTGATAAACATCATACCGTAATTATTTTACAGCTGAAAGTTTCTAAAATTCTAACCAAAAAACATACATTTCTGACACTTGACGCTTTTATACAGTTATATCATAATACTTTGTGCGAGTTTATTTTTCATGTATTTGTCAGTTTGTCAGAATTTATAAAATCTTTTATTGTACGCTAAAAAATCTGCAGACAAGGTTGAATTAGTGTATAAGAAGTGTCCTAACCCTTTACTCCATAGACACACCTTTAGTGCGTGGACTAACAGTGTAGATCCAGATCAGCCGGCACATTTGTGCCATCTGTTCAGGATCTAAGCTGTTTGCTTTATGATTGGTTTAGTTATTTCTCACCAAAATGTGACCAGTGCAGATCCTGATCAGACGGCATGGATGTGCCGGCTGATCTGGATCTACACTGGTCCCATATGCGTAAAAATGCATATATATGGAGGAAAAGGAAAATTAAATAATATCATTTCTAATTAGAATTACTTTGAAAAAATGGAGAGGCTCTGATGTAATCTTTGCAGGATACATGAATTCTATAGTCAAGGATGTTTCAACGTTAACTCTTTCCTCCACATATAAGCATTTTTACGAATGTGCGACCAGTGTAGATCCAGATCAGCCGGCACATCCATGCCATCTAATCAGGATCTGCACTGGTTGCATTTCGGTCAGAAATAACAAATCCTGATCAGACGGCACAGATGTACACTGTTTGCCCATGCAATAAAGGTGTGTCTATGGAGGAAAGGGTTAAAATGCTATGATTTCATTGAAAGCATGAAATACAGTCCATAATGAAGTACTATGATGTAAGAAACTGATATTATCTCAGAAACAATAGGTGCTTAAAACAGGAAACCACCTTGTGAAATGAGGTCATAAACAGTCACAAGTCTCTAATGAACTATGAATGAAGAAGCTCGTTTTCTCAAATTCTTGTTGAACCATTGAAGAGATGGGCAAGGCATTAATCTTACCATAACAGGTCCTTGGTGGGCCCCTACTGGTAAAGCTGATGTAGGAAGTGGGGTCCCTACTGCCACAACTTGTGATCGTTCCTGAGCCTCTGTATTTTGTGAAGATACATCAAGACTAGGGGATCTAGGAAGACCTGAAATTAAAGAACATTATTACTTTATTTATTTGTTGTTTGATCAGTGGATACTGTTGACCAATAAATATTCATACATAAAATTTCACATTTTAGCAAGCTCCTACAAATTTGTGAATTTTTATTTTCATGGTTTTTCTAATTTCTTAAATAACTTCATAATGCTGCAGACATACGAGCGCAAACTAATTTTTCACACTTCACTGCAATCCGCAAATACAGGGAAAATTAATTAGTTGTGATTATTTGTTGGTTTACATTATCTTGTGTTTACACAAAAGTGTATAAACTCTTTTACAAATCTGCACTTAAGGATCTTCAGGACACCTAATATTTGTAATAATCTATTTAAAAAAGTACAAGTGGACGTAACACAGTTATTTGTGTCTTCTACATGAAAGTAAATCACAATGATACCATACTAGGTTTTCCCTATTATGGCATACAAAAAGGCTCAAAAAGGTAACAAAGTGCTGGTGCATTCGATAATTAATGTGTCCAACACAAAAATTTATGCGTTGGACATATACTATTAATTAACCGGTACACCTGTAAATAAGCAGCGCATCACCTATAAAAAAAATTGAAGGTGCACCTGTAAAGTAGCGGTGGACCTACAAAAATTAAGTCCATCATATAAATGTTATGCACTCAAAGTATAAATTACCAGTGCACCACATATCTACAACAGCACTGACAATATGAATATAATCAACCAATCAAATCCTGTTTTAGAACAGTTGTTTTTTCTAAAAATATTGAGTTTAGTTAAATAATTAATGCAATTTAAACTGAGTAAACATTTGCTGCATTTTTCAACATGGTGTCAACACTGCAAGAATTCATTAAATGGCGAATGTAGAAAAAATTTGATTGGCTATCATTAATATGTGTATAAATAGTGAAATGGTCAGAATCGAAAATGTAGGTGCATTGGTAATTATGTGATGGGCATATAAATATATATACGAAGGATGATTAAATTTATACTTTCAACACAAAACATTTACAGGTGCCTCGGTTAATTTACACCAATTTACTTTTGAGCCTTTTTGTGTGTCATAGCATATCAGCTTGCAATACAGAGCAACCTTAGAAGACAAACACCATTTAAAATGTGTAACAGGGGCCAATCCAGAAGGGGCTAAATTGGAATGCTCGAACCCTTTTTTTGCAGCAATATTTAATTTCCTTTGGAATCTCAATTCTAAGCAATACAATTCATGGACTTACTGACCAAAAAAACAACAACAAAATAAAGCACCCCACAATATACCAGTATGTTGATAAAATCCCAAATCAAGCTGTTTTTATGCTCATTCACTTAAACACTAAAAGCATTTTCAGAAAAACAAGTAAATAAAGTACAAGCCACACAAGGAGAGCTTCAATCAGACTAGCTCTAATTGGAGGTCAAGTTGTTATTTTTTTAATGCAGTAAAACCCCAACAAGCGACCATGCCCATATCCTGACAACCAAAATGTTACGGCCCTTTTTAAAAGAACAAATTATTTTTCTATATAATTCAATGGTTGCTAGCCCCGATTATAAGGCTGGCATTGACCCTGCTATTCAGTAATGCTGCAGTCCTTAAATGTCTAATACCCAAGTATCTTGACCCCTTAATTATGACCACAAGGCATTTGTACGCCAAATGCACAGAACAGTGTCATAATCATTTGGCAATAAGCAATTTCATAGTTTTGCAACATTTAGACATTTAGCAATAAACAAAAAACCACTTTGAGGTAGGTGCCAAAATTGGTAATAAATGTTTCAAAAAGAATTAAATTATTGTTTTATGAGGGGCATTTAAAGGCTGGTAACTGTCAAACAAACTGTGTATCAATTATCACTGTAATTGAGTTAATTGCATTAAAGTGTTGTTTTATTGCATTCATGTATGTTCCCTAATCTTAAACAATTGCTGCTGATTTCATTAAAGTTTCACATAATTACTGCCAATAGCAACATTTCATCATCGAAAACATGAACTGTTATCTTATGGAAAGTCCATTTCATCAGAATGGTAAACTGTTATTTTCAACCCTTTACTTCATAGATACACCTTTATTGCATGAGCAAACGGTTTAGATCCAGATCAGCCAGCACATCCGTGCCATCTGATCAGGATCTAAAGTGTTCGCCTTTTGATTCATTAGGTCATTTCTGACCAAAATGCAACCAGTGCAGATCCAGATCAGCTGGCACATCCTGGTTATACATGGGTAAAAATGCATTTATATGGAGGAAAGGGTTAAAAAAAGCTTG
This sequence comes from Corbicula japonica, assembly GCA_038501625.1. Taxonomy (NCBI): domain Eukaryota; kingdom Metazoa; phylum Mollusca; class Bivalvia; order Venerida; family Cyrenidae; genus Corbicula; species Corbicula japonica. Next base: position 696,037 of record JAZAYU010000085.1, on the reverse strand, counting down.
ACAGTATTTCTTGGGATACAACTGTTGTTAAATTACAAAATAAATGTTACTCATACTTTTAAACTTCGAGAACTATCACTGACAGTGGTTAATACACAGAAAATTTGAATAAAGAAGCTGGAAAATAGTTCTGTGCCCGAGGTTATAAAACTGAGCATGGAAACCAGTCTCAAATCTCAAGCATCTGATCGGCTGAAACTGCAACTGTTCACCATTTCAGCCAATCAGATGCTTGAGTTTTTAGACTGGTTTCCATGCTCAGTTTTATAACCTTTAGCCCTGAACTAAAGATATTAATATTATTTACATCATTTTGATAAACAGGCTTCTTGAAATGTTTAAGTTTTATATGAATGTAATATAGTCATGCTTTTAATTATTTAGAAATTTTCCCAAATATTAAAGGGGCACAATCCAAAATGTCAATCATGATCTGCATTGTGACATGTTATCAGAAATGTTTTAATGAAGAAGAAACTGGCAGCACCAGGAAAAGTGCAAAAAGTTGCACATTAGGAATATGAAATTTAAACTGACTTACAAATGTTTATTTAAAGAAATGCCAGTCAAAATTTAGTCACTTTGACAGTAAATAATTAACAGCAACAGATAAAAGAAGACAGTTATTTATAACCAACGGGATCTTTAATTTTGAAGTTAATGTAATTTTTTAGTTTTGTTTTTAAATATGAACGGATAAGTCTTAAAAATGAAAAATGCAGGATTTATTTAAAATGACTGTGTTGACATGTAAAGTTATAAAAATGTTCGAATCCTGGTCACGGCACCAATGTGAAGGAGGAAATATTGTCAGTTGATAACAAATGCGTTGTGTTGGTTCAAATCTCTACTGACTCATAGCGTACATTACATATACAATAACATAACGTCGGAAGTGACGTTAACGGCGACGGTGCACCATATGCCTTTTTATAAATCGTGGACAGGATGTGCCCGCTGATCTGGATCTACACTGACTGCCCATGCCATAAAGATGTATTTATGGAGGAAAGGGTTAAATGCATTGACCATTGAAGAGATGAATAAACAGACCAAGGACAGGCTGACAAATGTCATCAGATAGCTTTAACAATGCAGATGATTAACTGAGCAATGTCAAAAAAGTCTGATGACACAACAAAGCCACAATATATGACAAGTTTTCTAAATCTAAATAGGGCATTATTAACCCATTACTGCATTTAACACTTTTCTCCATAGACACAGCTTTATTGCATGGGCAAACAGTGTAGATCCAGATCAGCAGGCACATCTGTGCCATCTGATCAGGATATTAACTGTTTGCTTTTTGATTCATTAGGTTATTTCTGACCAAAATGCAACCAATGCAGATCCTGATCAGACGGCATAGATGTACCGGCTTTTCTGGATCTACACTTGTCGCCCATGCTTAAAAACTCGTATTCAAGGAAAAAAGGGTTAACCCTTTACTCCATTTATACATATTTTATTGAATGTGGGAAAAGTATAGATTCAGATCAGCCAGCATATCCATTTATCAGGATCTGCACTTTTCACTTTTAGTCAGAAATAACCTAATAAATCAACAAGAAAACAGTGCAGATCTTGATCAGATGGCACGGATTTGCTGGCTGATCTGGATCTACACTGTTTGCCCATGCCATACAGGCATATATTTGTAGTAAATGGTTAAACATAGATTTTGTACACTCTGAATGCAAGGAATTTCAAACATTTTTCTTCTTTATAATGGTCATGTCTATACAGAATTTAGATAAATAGAACTCAGTGCTATGAAACTGTATGGTCATGACTAAGACAATTAGAGGGTAAATAGAAAATTTATGTAACATAGAACATAAAAAGCCCAGTAACTCTCAGACCTTATTCTCTCCACAGGGGTATCTATATTGTCAATCAAATGTTTTATAGCTTATTCTATAGTGTTTATTGAGTACCGTCAGAAAATAATACTTTTCTCTGTATCATCAAATTTGTACTATTTAGCAATTTTCTAATACTTATTGTATAATAAATCATAAATTTTTTATCAAGCCATGTTACGGCTGCTCATGGTAAGATTTCCTTGTACTTTCTAAAGTCTCTACAGTGAAACCTCTTCATTAAGACCATCTTTGAGACTAGACAACAGTGGTCTGAACAGTGGGGTGGTCTTCATTCAAGAGTAGAAAATAGTGCACAATTGTTAAAAAGAACATTGAACATTGAAATAGTGGTCAAAGTGCTCTTATTTTCGGGGAGGCCTTCATGAGGGGTTTAACTGTAAAGTGCATTGAAATAGTGGTTAATGTTGGAAATTATATGTGATAACACGCAATTATATGTGACATTCACTTATGCTGTGGTGTTAGACGTCACTTCCACCCAGAGTATATAACGTCACCAACATTAAAAGATTGAACCTGGGACCGCTTTGTGTTTTTATATACATAACAAGTTCATACCCCACAGTTACGTTGGTCTTAATGAGAGGTTTTATTGTAAACTCATACCTTTATGTGGAATACCACCATGTGTATTAAGGATGGTCAAAGAGTAGTGAGGTGGGAGAGATGCTTTACACAGCGCCGTTATGAAAGCATCCCGGGGAGTTGACATGCCAAGTTTACCACACAGGCTCACATAGGCCTCTTCACATTTCAACACTGACGCTGTGGCGCTTTCATCCATACTGAAAAAACAATCAAGGAGTCAATTTATTTTTTTTGCACAAAATAGTCCTGTTCATGCACAAAATAGTATCTCTTGTATACAAAATAGTCAATTAAGTGCACAATTGGGCTTTTAATTGCACCAAATAATTTGACAAATATTTTGTTAAATGTGACCTTGACCTACAGATATGAATTAGATATGGACCCATGCGAGAAAATGAAAGAAATGCAAAGAATTTTAGCAAATAACAATTTTTCACTTAGCACGAAAGAACTGGCCCAAAAATCACTATGGTGCATCTTTGTTCTTCAAAAACGTGACACAAATATTTCAAACTCTGAAAATGTAAATAATAAAATTATCTCTTACAGATGAAATGAAAATCCAGAAATGGGTTCAGATAACAATCTGGTGTCCTTGAATTAATTTTAATAGGAAATGCCAGCTGTAATTTCTGCCATCAGGCTTCAAAAAGGAATTTCAATGCCTTCACTTAATCAAAATTTACGAAGAAAAATTTTAATCAAATAAGTAACACTCTAAAACTGAAAATTGTGCTGATTCTATAGTTAATACAAAAGCCATAAAAAGTGCCATCTTCAACAACAAAAAATTCAATTCATTTTTGAAATGCAAATAAAAACATCATTCAAGACAGATGAGGTCACAAGGATTTGCATGAGTGTGACATACTACATACCTGGATTCAGGGCCCAAGATCATAAAACTAAGATTTGAGACCAGTCTCAAGTATCTGATTGGCTGAAATGGCCACCAGTCGCTTTTTCAGCCAATCAGATAATTGAGATTTGCAACTGGTCTCTAGATTTAGTTTTATGATCTTTGGCACAGGATTGAACCTGGGTCACCAGAATTAGTGTAAAAAGGACAAAGTCATGTCAACAGTTAATATACTTAAACGCAAAAGAAACTGTGCACTTTTCATTTTTGGATAACTTTGATTCTACAAGTTGTGTACAATTGCAAAATTTAGCACATAACTCTATCGGACGTCACGGTGTATGCACACACCAAGATATTGGTCAAATAATGGTTAGATTTTACGTAATAGCCTGATTTGTAATTTCGCACAATTTCCACGTGCATCATGTATACATAGGCACAGGTGGTAAAACTTGCTGTCTTTACATTCATTTGCACATGTATAGTGCGAATATCACTTGAGAATTAAAAATTTTCAAGCAGCTATTATGCCACGACTTTCGGAATGTCAGCGTATTGACGCTTTGATGATGCTGGGCAGAGGTGACTCTGTTGTAGCAGTTTCAAGGGCATTTAATTGCCATAGAAACACTATAATGTTGTTGAGAGACAGATCTGCGCAAATGGGAACTATTGCCGATCGACATCGACCCTGTAGACCACGTGTGACGGGCGTCAGATTGGACCGTCACATTGAGTTGACGCACATGTGACGTCGGTACCAAACTGCCAATGCGACTGCAAGACAGTGAGGTATGAGATATGGTTCTCTGACATCTTCATGGATGCGTTAGACCAGTTCGCCTATATTGTGGACCTATACTCACCCAATGCCACTGTGTGGCGCGTATGAACTGGGTTCAGCTCCATTATAGATGAGAAGAGTTGAGTGGAACCAAGTTGTCTTTACTGATGAATCTTGTTTTAATCTTAGCCATAATGACGGCTGTATACGAGTTTACAGACGAAGCAGGGAGTGATTTGCTGATGCATGTGTCCTTCAGGGGAACAGATTTGGAGGAGGCAGCGTCATGGTGTGGGCAGGATCATGGGGAACCAAAAACAGATCTGATCTTTATACAGGGCAATCTGAATGCACAGGGCTATATTGATCAAGTCCTTAGACCAGTAGCTGTGCCTTTTATCAATGCACATGGTCCCGCAACCCTGATGCATGATAATGCCAGACATCACAGGGCAAGCTTACTCAATAATTTCTTAACGTGAACTGTGTAAACGTCTTGCCTTAGCCTGCTCTCTCGCTAGACCTAAACCCCATAGAGCATATTTGGGATGCTCTTGGTCGTAGGGTAAGGTCAAGGCATGTCATCAACATCTTGCACAACCTTCGAAACGCCTTGCTGTTGGAATGGAACCGTCTTGGAGCAAACGTCATACAGCGTGTTGTGCAGGTGGTTGGACAGAATGGCGGACACACGCAATATTAATGCATTTTGCATCAATTTTGATCAAAATTCAGTAAATCAACACAAGAAAATCATCTCTCGGTTATTTGTGTAATTTTGGTTTAGACATATACTGTACGTCTACGCATCGTACACTTACGTAGAATAAAACACGACTACAAATTTACATTTATTAAAAAGACAAATTAATATCCTTGAAAATGATACCAAACATGACAACATTCCATCCATGAATTCTGAGAAAATCTAAAAATGAAAAGTGCACAGTTTCTTTTGCGTTTAAGTATGTAATTATGAACACCCAAAATTGCCGTCTGCATTGAACATTTATTTGCAAACTTTACAATGCCAGTCTACCAGACAAAGGCCCAAGATCATAAACTTGAAATTGTTGACCAGTCTTAAACCCCAAGCATCTGATCAGACGCTTGAGATTTGAGACTGGTCTCTAATTTTAGTTTTATGATCTTGGCTCCAGATTTTGATTCCTGGGCAAATGATAATGACAAACCTTGCATCCAGGAGCAGAGCCAGTGCTGCTAACATGCCACACCAGGAAGAGTTCACCAGCTCCTCACAAAACTGTCTCTCCTCCCCTGATAATACAATCATTAAACATAAAATTACATACATCAAAATACACTGACATTTGCTACAAAAAGGCTAGGCTGGTCCACAAAGGCCTTAACCCCCTCCATATATACACATTTTTACGCATGTGCGACCAGTGTAAATCCAGATCAGCTGGCACATCCATACCGTCTGATCAGGATCTGCAGTGGTTGCATTTTGGTCAGAAATAACCTAATAAATCAAAAAGCGAACAGTTTAGATCCTGATCAGATGCCATGGATGTGCCAGCTGATCTGACTCTAAACTGTTTGCCAATGCAATAAAGGTGTATCTATGAAGGAAAGGATTAAATTGGCTTAAAATATTTCAAAATTTTCAAGTGTGTTTCATTTCTAAAATTTTTATGATTTTGAACACATAAATAGTTTCATTTTAAATATGAATGCTACAGCAGTTATAGCAGTTGGATAATAATCAACTTAGGCTTAAATGAGAAAATATGACAATATCTGAAAAATTCCTGTGTCCAGAACAGATTTTGGAGGATTTGAGTGTTGGCAAAACCAAGTTTTGACCTCAAATTAAGAATATCTAAATACAAATAAAATGTTTAAATTATTATTGTTGAGGCCTGTGGCCTATATGAAAATCACCAACATAATTATGTTGAAAATTTGCCTTAAAAATACATATTTTGCCAATAGTTTCAAATTTCAAACACATTTGACATACTTAATTTTTGACTTGTAAATGGCCCAGACTAAAGAAGGAAAAAAAGCCTTGAAATCACACAATTTCTCTGATGTAATTGCAATTTAAAAATTTAAGATAATTTAAGGCTACTTCTGACCATTGGTGTATCTACCCCTTTGTATTATTGTGACATTTACTGGACAACCAACTCCCTTGTCACAAAACAGTGTTTAAAGGCTTAGACAGGACTTGGAAAAAGTTGTCTAGCAAACATCATTAACCTTTTCACTGAGCCAAGAGAGATGTTTTTTCCTCTAGGTTTCTATACTCAACAAAAATAAAAAGTATCTACTTTCCTATTTTAAATTTTGTAAAATTTGAAAACGAAAACTGAAAATTCTATATGTGTACATATTTTTTTTCTGTTTTCATTGCAAAGGGTTAAAGTGTTCTTGAAAATCTGCAGCCACAACTTAGTTATCTTTCCCTTTGTTATAATTAGGGTTTCAGTAAAATGTCAGTAATTTTTTGAATAATACACATTTACTTGAATTAAATCATTTTCTCTACCTCTTGTGATCAATAAATTCACAAAATATTGATCAGTAACACAACTGGTCCTCGATAAACAACTCTATGAATTCCAACCATTTCCAATTACCTCCCTTTTCTAATAATTGTTATTCGATTTGCAGTTCCTCAGGTCTTGGTGTGAAAGTTTTTATTCATGAACAATTTTACTTAAAAACAACTGAGATTTACTAACAAAACACCATTCAAAGTGTTCCTGATTAAATGAAAATATGTTAATGAGAATATAAGAATATAAAGTGGATACTTTTTATTTTTGTTCAGTATATATAAAGAAAGTTAAAACCCTAGAAAAAATCTCCCAAAAGCTGAAAAAAATTCTCTCTCTCTGTTCTTGCAAGCTAATTTTGATGAATTCATAACATGGAAGTTCATTAACCCGTAACTCAATAGAGACACCTTTATCACATGGATGAACAATGTAGATCCAGATAAGCCAGCACATATGTGCAAGTCTGATCAGGATCTGCACTGTTTGCTGCTTCTAGGTCAAAGATATCACAGTGGATCTACATTACGGCAAGCAGTGAAGATCCAGATCAGATGGAACAGACGTGCTGACTGATCTAGATCACTGGTCACCCATGAGATAAAGGGTGTATATATATGGAGTAAAAGGTTAAAACCCCATTTTGCATTTGTACATTTACTTGCAGTTTAAAAGTATGGATATACCTTTAAATTGTATCTTGAAAAAATATTTATCAAAAAGAAATTTCGATAAGAAGAATGCAATCTTATTTCTTTAAGCAACAACTCTTATCTTCTCTGGACCAATCAGAGATGCTTAAATTATCACTATTTTTAAATAAACCAATCATGTTTTACTGGGAATTCTTTTTATAGAAGAATAAAAGTAAATGGAAATACTGGAAATATTTTACCCGGATGTAGCCTTACAAGAAAAAATGATAATGTACAAACTTTTCACAACACATTTCATTTTAAGTGGCCCACTGTAATATAAAATAACTGTAACCCAATTAATTCTTGTGTATACCAATTTTCACATTTCATAAAGGTCAGACAAATTTGTGAATATTATTTTCTCATTTCTTTCTAATTTATGAAAAAAAAATTCATAATCCTGCAGACATATCTGCACAAACTAATTTTGACCCTTCAGTGCCATATAGGCATATTGCAAAAATTAACTGGTGGCGAATATTTATTTTCTAGATTTTCTAATTTTTTAAAAATAATTTCGGAACTCTGCAGACATATTAAAGCGAATTAATTTTCATGCTTCAGTTCCAGCTGCAAAAAAGAATGAAAATGAATTGTCAGTTAAAGTAATTATCAAGAGCTGAAAGAACATGAAAGTTCTAGTTAAAAAATCCTATTGAACACATTGATGATACATCTTGTATTACAATATCAAGCTATTTTTCTGTTACTGTACCCGACATCTTTTCTTCATCTGGTTTAGCTTTTGACTTGTTTTGTTCTTTACTTGAATTATTTTTGTCACCCGCTTTCCCCTCCACCAGTAACTGAATGGTCCGGACGGCTTCAACCAAACAATAAAATGCGACTGACATGCCATATCCTTCTGGTACTGTCGGCGGGTCTGCTTTCTCCAACATCTCCAAACTAAAATTAGAAAATCTTGTTAACAAACTGTATCCTGTGGTATCATTTACCCCTTTCCTCCATAAATACGCATTTTTACGCTTGTGCAACCAGTGTTAATCCTGATCAGACAGCACGGATGTGCCGGCTGTAACAAACTGTATCCTGTGGTATCATTTACCCCTTTCCTCCATAAATACGCATTTTTATGCATGTGCGACCAGTGTAGATCCGATCAGCCGGCACATCAGGATATGCACTGGTTGCATTTTGGTCAGAAATAACCTAATGAATAAAAAAGCAAACAGTTTAGAACCTGATAAGACAGCACAGATGTGCAGGCTGATCTGGATCTAAACTGTTCGCCCATGAAATAAAGGTGTATCTATGGAGGAAAGGGTTAATAAGAAGGTAGTCCACTTTTGCATCAAGCATTCCAAATAACAAAAGGCTCTTTACATGAACATCTTAGAAGACTAATTAAATCAAAAGGATAACCTTTATAAGGGGCTAGATTATGCCCCTGTTTTCTTGATCATATAATATGTGATAGTAAACTGCTGTTATCGATCACCCAAATCATTGTCTAGTTATTTTTGTATTGAAAGTACACTGTGACCTTGACCTTTGGCCTACTAACATGAAGGTTACTGTGATCTTTATCTTTGACCTACTGACCTCAAAATGAATAGGATTTATCTACCTGTGATGACAGATCTCATATTTTAATTGGATGATTATGGGTAAATTGATATATAGTTATTAGTCAGAGAAGTTTTTTGTGTGAAAGTACACTGTGACCTTGACCTTTGGCCTACTAACATGAAAAACAAACGGTATGACTACAATATTTGATATTCAAAGCCATATGGATCATTATCACGTTTAAACTTCAGACAATTTTCTACTTTCATGTTTGGAATTTTGTATGGAGTCCCTTAAAAAGGCATTGTGCAGAGAAAACCAGTTTGAAGGCATTACAGTATTCAAATATTTTATAGAAGTAAAAAATGCAATATTAATTTCAAAGCAAAAAATCACTAAATATAAAAAGGGAAACATATTTTAAAGAGTAGGGGACATAACCCATGTTAATAATACGGTATCTTATTTTTATTTTCTACTCATTCATAATCATTTCAAGCATCAACCATGTCAACTGGAGCAAAATGCCAGATTATGCAATAGAACTCTATTAACCCTTTCCTCCATATATACACATTTTTACGCATTTGTGCCGTCTGATCAGGATCTGCACTGGTCGATTTTTGGTCAGAAATAACATAATAAATCAACACTGTTCGCCCTTGCCATTAAGGTGTGTATATGGAGGAAAGAGTTTACTCTTTTCTCTATTGGGCTATCACTTATATCACTTATATTACTTATATCCCATGTGAAATTAGTGAAGATCCGGCTCAGCCTCCACACTGTATGTTTCTTAGATCAAGAAAATGTAGATCCTGATCAGACTTCACAGGTGAGCAGGCTGATCTGGAACTACACTGGCTGCTCATGGGATGTAAGCTGTATCTAAGGTTTAAGACATTAAGTTATCAATAGTTTACAGTATCCAATATGAAAAGGGAAATGAATGTTCAAAACTGCACCAACAGTTAATGCGGAATTAAAAGCAAACTATTTTCTGTGATGTATAAATTACTTATCTGTAAAGCTGAATGATACCTCTCACTCAATACAAACATGTTTTATGGTGAGTTCACTAGTGTAGATCAACATCAGCCAGATCTGGATCTAAATTGGTCAGTTCTTGGTCACAAATAACCTGATGAATCAGAAGCAAACAGAGCAGATCCTCATCAAATTACAGGGTCTACATTGTTCGCCCATGCGATAACAGCCATATCCAATGTAGTAAAGAGAAAACCCTGCCACAAGATCTGGATAACCCAGACAAAAAATCTGGATAACCATGACAACAAGGGGGATAACCCTGCCACAGTATCTGGATAACCTTGCCAAAAGATCTAGATAACCTTGCCCCAAATCTGTATAACCCTTACATGAGATCTGGATAACCCTGCCAAAAGATTTGGATAACTCCAACACAAGATCTGGAAAACTCTTCCACATTCTGGATAACCTTAATACTGGATCTAATGTCAGGGTATCAGTGTTACCTAGATCAAGTGTCTCATGATAATTCTTGATTGAATTCTGGTGATATCGAAGTATTCTAATACATTTTTGCTCGCATGCTTATGCAACAGTTACATGCAAACACCTCTTACAAGTCACAACCAGAACCATTGGTTTATTATGTGCAAGCAAATGATGACATAGACTAAATTAGTCAAACTTGTGTTAAAGACCACCTGTCTAAGAAGACCACTGCGTTAATGATCTTCATGATGTTCAAACAAATCGGAATTTCGTTATGATAAACTGATTACAAAATATACTTTTGGTTCTTCAAAAGGTGGTTCTTTCACAATGGTTTGCTTGGTAAACTAGCCTTCTAATGCAGGGTATGCTGGGGATGACATCCGCTTTAATTCAGTATCAAATATCATTATATGCCATAATGTTAGATTTTGACTGACATCCCCCTCCCCCAACAGCCATAATACACAAGTAACCTTTATAACCTAACCCTTTTCTCCATATATATACAATGATGGCGTGGGCAAACGGTGTAGATTAAGATCAGCCAGCACATCTGTGCCATCTGTTTTCTGATCATAATCTTCTCTGTTTTCTGATCATAATCTTCTCTGTTTTCTGATCATAATCTTCTCTGTTTTCTGATCATAATCTTCTCTGTTTTCTGATCATAATCTACTCTGTTTTCTGATCATAATCTTCTCTGTTTTCTGATCATAATCTTCTCTGTTTTCTGATCATAATCTTCTCTGTTTTCTGATCATAATCTTCTCTGTTTTCTGATCATAATCTACTCTGTTTTCTGATCATAATCTACTCTGTTTTCTGATCATAATCTACTCTGTTTGCTTTTATTTTGTTATGTTATTTCTGACCAAAAAGTGACCTATGCAGATCCTGATCAGATGGCACATCTGATCTGGTTCTACACTGGTCCTGCATCTTATAAAATGGGTATACATATATGGAGGAAAGAGTTAGTCATTTGTTAATTGCATCCCTTGTTTAATGAAAATCACACCACCATCATAGCAAGTAAAATCATCATCATCAACAATGTGTAATGTATATAAGGCAATAGAAAATTAATTCCTAGATTCTCATCCATGCCCGCCCCTCAAAAATTACTTCGCCCAAACATTTTTTATTTTGAAAAAAATGTGTACATCATAATTTACGATTTAGTGTACGATAACGCAGTATGAAACATTAATGTGCATATTGGATATTCATACTCGGCTAGACGCTTATTTGTCATTGCACTACACAAGTGTCATTAGAAACTGTGGGTATGATTAATAAGGAATATAAAAAATTATCCCACCCACCAGCCCCATTTTTTTCCAAAATTTGGATGAGAATCTTGAAATTTTTGAAACCCATTCTCAATATAATATTATATGTCTTTTTCAAAAAATCCAATTTCAACAAAAGGAAAAACATAATTCAGTCATAATTGTTAATTTTAAAACAATTTGTTGCAATGATTACAGAAATCTAAACCATCTCAAATAAATGTTAACATTTTCAATTGCTGTTAGAACAGTGGATACTTTTATTTTTACCCAGTATATATTATTCACTTATCAGTTTCCTGCAAACTCCCTTATGATCCATGAATGGAATATCCAGTATCACCAAAAAGCAAGTCCATTCCCGAAGTTTAGTGGGTTAACTCTTTACTCCATATATACAACTTACATGGCATAGGTGAACAGTCGAGATCCAGTTCAGCCATCACATCTGTGCCATCAGTTCAGGATCTACACTTTCCAGTTTTTGATTCATTAGATAATTTCTGACCAAGAAGCGGGCAGTGTAAATATTGATCAGACAGCATAAATGTACTGGCTGATCTGGATCTACACTGTGCGCAAATGCAATAAAATGTGTATATATGGAGTAAAGTATTAAGGTTTAGTATTAGGTAAGCTATGTAGCAGAGAGCCCATAATGCAATAGGAAACCTGTCAGTACCTATACATGTATCTGTCATATGACAATACAAGGGTAAACGCGTCTTTTGGCACCTCCTCCCCTAGAATTGAACTAGAAACCATTTTGTTAATTTTTACTGATAGCAAATTACTTTCAAGTATTACAAGAATTTCTAATTATTAATAAACCACACAAGCTGTGTGAGACAAAAGTGCAAGAGTATTACGCCAAATTAATTTAATAATTTTGCAAATACTGTGAACCAGCAGGGGCGGATCCAGAGGAAGTTCAGTGGGGTTGTTTGAACCTCCTCTTTGGTCAGAAATATTTAATTTGTATGGGGATTTTAGCCAAAATGTTGGAAATTATCTTGTAAATACCCCAACTGTCCCAAACGAACCCCCTTTCTGGAAATCTTGCATCTGACCCTGACAGACATGAAGCCCATAGCCCCAGTTTCTCAAAAATCACTTTTGCTGAACTCAGCTTGTGTGACACCACATACAAAAAGCTATATGCTTTCCATAGAGTTTCACCAGTTTTCCCTTTAATATTTGATCTTGTATATATAAAAAAGATACCACAGTTAACAAATGTAAAATCTCACCAAAATATCTGTTTGTGCTTCCTAACACACAATCAATATGATTTTATATTATACAAATTAGGCCTCAATGGTATAAACCTACAACCAGTCTAATATTTCTGAAATCAGATTGGTTGAAATTGTAAAGTTTTCCAACTGACCAATCACCAGCAAGCATAGTGTGACTGGTCTACAGTCTCTATTCTATGATCTTGGGGACTGATGAATAATTGACAGAACAGATAAAACCATTTTTCCTTTCATCAGATGTATAAAACAACTTGTTTTTTTCATTCAAATCATTAAATTAACTCTTTATTTCAAGTGATACACCTAATAACAACAGTGAATAATGTAGATCCAGATCAGCCAGTACATCCATTCCATCTGATCAGGATGTACTCAGTTCACTTTTAGATTTATTAATTCTGACCAATAAGCGACATGTGTAGATCCAGGTCGGATTATGGAAGTGCCGGCTGATCTGGACAAACAATGGACATACAGGTGATAAAAGGCATATATATGCTGTAATGAAATACCATTAATATAAGCTAATTAAGACTATTATTTTATGATGAGCAAAAAAATTGAAGACAACCATTAACCCTTTCCTCCATATATATGTATGTGCGACCAGTGTAGAGCCAGACCAGTCAGCATATCCATGCCATCTGATCTGGATCTTTACTGGTCGCATTTTGGTCAGAAATAACCTAATAAATCAAAAATCAAATAGTGTAGATCCTAATCAGATGGCAAAGATCTGGATCTACACTGTTTGCTCATGCAATAAAGGTGTATCTATGAAGTAAGAGATTAAACATAATAATTATCTGATTGAACTGATGATGTTTTTTTAAGTATCTGTGTAATATTATTTCATATAATATATATTCAAAGTTTCGACAAAAAATTTTATATATAATAAAAAAAAATCATTGATCACTCATAAATTACCATTGAACCTGTGCCCAAGATCATACAACTAAAAATTTTGACCTATTACAACATAGAGAATCCCTGTCAACAAAGACCAGTTTTTTTGGTAAAATGGTGGTCAGGATTGGCATAGATTTTAAAACAGTTTTCAAATTTTAGGAAGAAGTCAACTAGGATTTGGGCTGTCTATATTTAACATTTAGAGAAAATGCTTACCCTGGCTAAGCAGAGGGAGAAGTTCTGGACATTTGGTTCCGGACATTTGGTAGATTATTATTCCTAAGCCTCCCCCTAAGCCATTCCCTGGTGGTTATGTATTCCAATATTTGGCTGTTTTTCGATTAAAGAATTTAAAATGCCACTATACTCACAAGTTAGGCCGTGTTTGTCCCTGAGGAATGACTAGAATGAGGGGGATCCAAACCCCGCGGTACATGAATGCCGGTTGTGGCGATACCCCACCTCCTACGGGCATCCCTGCTACCAGGGATGGAGGGCTACCTTGAAGGTCACCAGTCTTTGGAGCTATATAAAAACACAGATAATTTATGACATTACGTGCCAGTTCTCCAGTTTTTGAAGCTATACAAAAACATAAGACAGCTTATAACATTTAATGTCACTTCACCAGTCTTCAGAGCTATAAAAAACCACAATTTATGTCATTCCAACACTTTTTCATTTCGACCTGTCAGGAGAAAGAAGTTATTCCGTGATAAATTCAACGTTTCCATTTTTTGCTATTTTTAAACCTAAGTTTCTATTTCAATATTTACTAAACAGTATTATAGGGATGGGTAATGCCTGGAAAAATGATATTGTGATATATTGCGATATTTTACTTATAAATTGATGTTGAATGCATGTGCTATGTAAAATTAGAGTTGCCACCACAATACTTCACGCAAATCTTGCGCATTCTATAAACTGCTATGTTTCTTCAGGCCAAAATAATGTCATATGGGCAACTTTGCCTTTCTATGTTGATTCTATGTTGATTCTATGTCGACATTTTGTCGAATTCCGCGCCTGTGCAGCTTTTCCAGCGGAACTCCCAAAATTCCAAATGTGTATCACTAAATACAGAACTGTGTGTTACCTTGAACAGCTGGTCCCCCTGGTGGATTCATGAACTGTGACTGTATGAATGCACCTACACCATTAATCATGTCACGGAATATCTTTGTCGAATGAGGCTTCATATCATAACTCAAGCAAAATGACCTGAAAAATGTCACACATCTTTATATATATATATATATATATATATATATATATATATATATATATATATATATATATATATATATATATATATATATATATATAGTGTTAACAACATAATTAACAGCGTTAGTTTTTAAACTTAGCAAAGATGTTATACCAATAAACATTCTGACATTGGAAGATCAGTGGTCTAGGGGTAGAGCATCAGACTCCAGACTGCGAGTTCGAGTCCCAACAGGGATGAGGTTCGTCTGCAGTTTCCTAAATCCACATTTGGCGCGAGTACTGGTTGGTAAGTCAGGAAGCAGTCATCGAGCGTGATTAATATAAATTGGAATAACTTGTTTCACAATCGATGTAAAATAAATAAGTTTAAACTAATTAAACTTACATTCTGACCAGTTTAAGTGAACACTGAGTCGTGCCTTCCAAAGCTGGTCAAAAATCAATTAAAAGTAAATTAAAGGCAATCAAAGGGCCATAACTCTAGAACAAATCAAGTTATTCAGCTCTTTAATATACTGTGCTTGGATAGCCAGAGAAAGCATGCAAATTTAGTATAGTACTAGCAATTAAAGGGATATAACTCAAGAGTGACTAGATTAATTTACTTTCTTATCAAACTAAGCCAAGATATTATGGCTATAAATATTCTATCCAAGTTTAGTGAAGACAGTGTAAGTATTACTTAATTTGGAAAGCGAAAAATTTGTGTGTCATCGCCACTCATGGCAAGTGAAATCATAAAATGCCCATCGAAAAGGGCATAAAAAAGAAGAACGTAAAACCACAATGCCTCATGTCTGGTGAAGTACTTACAGATCTAGTTATAAAGATCATGTGAAATGAAGGTTCTGCACCTACTTGACAAGTTCTGGTTGAACAAAGAGCTTATGTAGGACTTCCAGAGCTAGACATCTCTGCCACATGGGCTTCTCTGGTTCTAGAAACTTCACCAACAATGACAGGAATATCTCACACTCTGTCATCTGAAAGCATGTACAGTAATATCTTATAAGGACTGTGTCAAGCGGAAAAATACCTGCAGACAGTTATTACATGAAACAATGTCAAAGACAACAGTAATTATTAGGCATAAAACATTTACAGTAATATCACATACACAGTGCGTCATGGGAAAAGGTACCTTCAGAGAGTTGACGTTAATACATGAAACAACGTCAGAAAGCTAAGCAGACGACTTCAATTATTACGTATAAAACATTTACAGAAAATATTTCATAAGGAGCATGTCAAGGGAAAAGGTACCTCTAGAGAGTTGACATTAATCCTTGAAACAATGTCATGTAGATGAGGAGACTTAATTGATCATTATGTATTTTGAATTAAAAATAACATTATGAATTATTATTGTCAAAATGTGTAGCAAAATCCATTTTTAGTTATAAATAATAATCATAGATTCTTTTCTTAAATACAGTATAAACTTAAATGTCAAAAATTTTACCAAATCAATGTATTTTTTCAACATTTTGGGAATATGACCCATACCCTGGAATTGGGAAATTTTACATCATTTTGAAAGAAATTTTTTCTATCATTAGGGAATAAAAGGGTTTACATTTATTTTCACATAAAATCAATAATTTTTGGATTAAAGAAACGAATGATGCCTGATATAATATTTTATTAATGAAATGACATAGGTAACACAGGTTTTTTCTAATTGCAAAAAGTATATGTTTTGCCATTGGGAACATGACCGAATATCTGCTATAAAATGGAACAAAAAAAGCCTTGCAAAGACACTTTTTTCCTGGGACATGGTCCATAAACCAACACCCCAACTCAGAAATATAAATAAACCAAAACCATTTAAAATTTATAACTTTTAAGTGTATTAACCCTTTCCTACATAAATACACATTTTTACGCATGTGTGACCAGTGTGGATCAAGATCAGCCGCCACATCCGTGCCTTCTGATCAGGATCTGCACTGATTGTATTTTGGTCAGAAAAAACAAAAAGCAAACTGTTTAGATCCTGATCAGACAGCACAGATGTGCTGTCTGATCAGGATCTCAACTGTTCGTCCATGCAATAAAGGTGTGTTTACGGAGAAAAGGATTAAAAAGAAAAATAGAAACTGGACAAACCCCTCCTGCTCATGTTTATACATGCTAGGTCTAGTCCTAGTCTATTGTGTAAGGGAGATTATTTATTCAGATATTCATCATTGTTACCACCACTAGTACACAAGGGCACGTACTAATGCAGTATCTCAAGTTAACTCTTACATTCAATGATGCTTTTGCTACATTTGTTAACATGGTGAACAATGTAGATCCAGATCAGCAAGCTGTCTGATCTTTGTACACTGTTTGCTTTTAGATTAATTACGATTTTTCTGACCAGGTAGTAAACAATGTAGACCATGATCAAAAGGCTCTGATCTAGATCTACACTGTTTGCTTTTAGATGCATAAGGCTCTTTTCTGAAAAGGTAGGGAACAGTGTATATGAAGATCCAGATTAAAAAAAATTAAAAGCAAAGAATCCAAAGAATATTTTTTTGATATTTCTATTGAAACTCTTAAAATAGTCTTAAAATAGTCTTTTCAACAATCCTTATTTTCAAAAAAAATGGGAAAAAAAGTTTAAACCTTCATATGTATGGGTTTTATATATCATCTGTGAAGTGTATCCAGATCAGCCAGCACATCATGAGATGTATCCATCCTGAAAAAAGTTAATCAAAGCGACACACATACCAGTAGATTATAGTAGAACTGTATCAGTGAAGACACAATTCGTAGTAGCCTCATTACAATAGGAAACATTGGTTTCTCGTTAGCTGTTGGCGATGACACTGCCTGCACTCCCTGTCGATATTTCAAGCTCGGAGAGAACAGTTTAATCACTAGTGGACAAACACGTTCCTTCAACAGGAAGCTGAATTCTTTATGCTGAAATTATAAAAATATATTCATGAAGGACACTTTGTTATTTTAACTTTTATCCATTATTCATTATGTTTAAAGAGAAAATTTACCCTTCACCTTAATATATACCTACACCAGTACACAAGGACTTATATACATATTACATATTGTATATATATTACATTAAATATATAATATACATATTTTATCACATGTGCAAAAAGTTTTAATTCCAGATCAGCTGGCATACCATGCTGCCTAATCAGGATCTACACTGTTCGCTTCTTGGTCATTTATAATGTAATGAAGCAAAAGACAAACAGTGTAGATCCTGATCAGATGGTATGGATGTGATAACAGGCTATCAGTGGAGGCAATGGTTAACTGGCTAAGAACACTTGCCATTCCACCAGATTTCCCATCCCAACTGAGTACATGTAGTTTTACAAGTCCAGTGCCCAAGGTTATAAAACTGAGCATGGAAACCAGTCTCAAATCTCAAGCATCTGATGGGCTGAAATGGCGACTGTACAATAATACAGTGCTCTGCAATAAAATGACACCTCCTCACTAGAATTGCACTGACACATTCTAGTCATTTTACTAACTTACCTATGATCCTTTCACAGCAGTCTGGAATGCAGTAGATTCTCATTGATAAAAAGAAATATTGAAACTATGTTTACCCGTGAGAATATATCAGGAAATGCAGAGAGCACGGACTCTAGGAGCTCCAGACCAAATGTCCTTGTCATCTCTGTCATTCCGACCAGCCAGAATGGCTGATCAGCATTCACCAACTGACAAAGATCCTGAAAGCAGAAGGCTTGCATAGAATATCTATCACATTAACCTTTTCCTCCATATATAAGCATTTTTACCCAAGTGTGACCAGTGTAGATCTAGATCAGCCGGCACATCCTGATCAGGATTTGCACTGATTGCATTTTGGTCAGAAATAACCTAAAGAATCAAAAAGTGAACAGTTTAGATCCTGATCAGACGGCACAGATGTGCCGGCTGATCTGGATCTAAACTGTTTGCCCATGCAATAAAGGTGTATCTATGGAGGAAAGGGTTGATCACAAGATCACAATTTGCTTTTGTTTTAGAAATTGTGAAACTACTTCCATTCAGAAATACTGTAAACCAATTAATATTTGGGCATTTCAATTTTCATACTATGGCAAGGTCTGACATATTTGTGAATAGTTATTTTTCGCATTTTTCTAATTTCATAAAAGTAATTGCATTATCCTGGAGATGTATTTGTGCAAAAAATTTCAATCAAAGTAATATCCTATTGTCCAAAGTAAACTTCATTTTATGTTAACTATAATTGCTTAGCAAATTATCAATTGTTCCAAAGAATTTATATACCATTATTCTGAAGTACATTTAAGTCTTAATCTGTTGAGTTTGTGATAAAAATTATCTATATTTTTAAATTTAAGTCTTAATCTCTTAAATTTATGATAAAAATTATTTATATTTTTAAATTTAATTGAGAGAAAGATATGCACAAGATCTTAAGAGAGGCATGGAGCCTTGTTGGTTGAAAGATTACTGATGAACAAAACCCAAACATTGTTAACTGATCTTTTTATTATTATTGTAATGATCATTTTTACCTGGAACAGAAGGTAGGCATCACCAGCACAAGGTCTTAGGGAGTGTGGGGCTTTGTTTGTTCCTTTCTTCAATTCTTCTTCTATCATACTCTCCACTTTTTCTAAAACATACAACACATACACATTTATATCCTACAATATCTTTTAGACAAAAATTGTGGAGCATAAAACTGATATTGGAGACCAGGGCTGAAGGTTATAAATCTGAGATTGGAAACCAGTCTCAAATCTCAAGCTTCTGATTGGCTGAAATGGCGACTGGTCGCCATTACAGCCAATCAGATGCTTGAGATTTGAGACTGGTTTCCATGCTCAGTTTTATAACCTTGGGCACAGGTCCCAAGGTTATAAAGCTGAGATTAGAAACCAGTCTCAAATCTCAAGCATCTGATTGGCTGAAATGGCGACAGGTCGCCATTTCAGCCAATCAGATGCTTGAGATTTGAGACTGGTTTCCATGCTCAGTTTTATAACCTTAGGCACAGTCTAAAAACTTAAACATCTGATTGGGTGAAATGGAGACTAGACTAGTGTTATTAAGACTGAGACTGAGGAGCTCACTGCAAATATTGATTTCAATTAGATTTTGACCCAGCGAGCTGTAAATACCTGTTGCACTGCAGCACTTCGCAAGACACTGACCAAGCTTTTTGTCAGGCCATGACTGTTAGAACTGTCGCTCCTATCAAAAGACGCTGTATTTTACTTCCAAATAAGGATTTGCTATCAATCAAATTTTTTATGGGTGTTGGTTCATTCCCCTTGTGAATGATGAAACAATAACAAAAGGTGTGGCTTAAAGTAAAGCAACCTAAAGGCATGATTAACAATGAACAACATTCTGTCAATTATACTTTCCCTCACTACTTCTCAACAAAAATATCAAATACCATGCATTGTATTTGATGTTTTGATTGCAAGCCAAAATCTAAATGAAATCAAAATTTTTAGTAAAGAATTCAGGAAGAGTTCAGTATTTTTTGTATTAGAACACAGAACTTGTCGAAATCATTTATTTAACAGATGCTGGAAGAGTGTCAGCGTAGCTTGTGAGGGGTCCTGAGTTTAATCTTTAGATCAGGCATTGATTTTCCAGAACACTTGTTACAAATGGCATCCAATGTAGGACTCAAAACAATAATCCAGAGAGTAAGAATGTCATGCTTGATATGAATAAATTTAATGGCTATATTACATTGCTAACATGGTTGGTGTGTGACAAAAAGGAAGGAAATAAATTAAAGATGGTTGGTGTCAGTGTTCAGAGACTTATTTACCTGTGTTTTGCATCTTGTCCTCTGCCAGCACTCGCTCAAACACAATACTGACCAGATGTTTAATAGCAGCGGCAGCCGTGTTGTTGGTGGTGCTGTCTTTGGTGAAATGTAAACGTAGACACAAAACCATTGCCTAAAAATGTCAACAGTATTATAATATCAACAAAGATGAATGGGTCATGTAACTTTTTAGACACACAGCTAAAGGGTTTAATCAACAGACTTAACCTCGTGAGTGAATGATTAATTGTTTGTTATTAAGTTACATATAAATATAATTATATGTAAATTTCCACTCTTTTATTCAAGTTTTTAGACTCGTGTCCTTTTATAGAATATATAATTCATACTAACTCTGTATTTATTCTAGGAAAGAATGACATGAATGTGAAAATTTGAATTAAAGAGAGGAAATTTACATAGAGTTATTACTGACTTCCTTTTGGAAGAATTTATGCATTTATGAATATAATATATTTAAATCACTCTAAATCACTTTCCATAAGTCTGAAGAGTAAGGTCTAGATGTTGTCTGATGTTTCCTGTAAGCACAAGATTTATGTTGAATTGCAGAGCCTGTCTTTTACTGCTTTTTTCTGGTGTCAAGGATGACATTCAGACCCCATGATTATAAAACTTAGAATGGAAACCATTCTCAAATCTCAAGCACCATTTGGCTAATAAGGAGTCTGGTTTTAGCACATATGTGCCCAAATTTATAAAACTGTGCATAGAAACCAGTCTCAAATCTCAAGCATCTGATTGGCTGAAATGGCGGCCAGTGGCCATTTCAGCCAATCAGATACTTGAGATTTGAGACTGGTTTCCAATCTCACTTTTATATCCTTCAGCCCAGATGATTGAGGGTTGAGAGTGTTCTCCATTCTCAGTTTTATAATCTTCTGCCCTGAAACGTTCCCGGAGGCCATCAACTGTTTTATTACCTGATTAAATGTTGATGTAAACCAAGTGTTTGAAACTACAAGTAATTTTTATTTAGGATTTTGTTACTTAACTTTGACATACATGTATACATTTAATGGAAAACACATAACCCCTATTTTTTTCAAGTGCATTTTTTTACTATGAAACGGCAAAAAAATCGAACCGGAAGTCATTTTTGACCGTGAAACGACAAATAAAATCGAAACCGGAAGTTGTAATTCTAGCATGTACATAAATGACGCACACATTTTGTCCCTAAAACAACCGTGTTTTAACACCTTTCACAGTGACAGATATCAGCCCTAGGCAAATTTGCAAATGCATACTTACTGTTAATCATCAATCCATTACTAAATTCTAATGTTTCTTTATAATTATCACATAATCCGCTCAATTCAAAACAAACAAAAAATTAATCCCACTCATGTTTTAGAAACTGTCGGTAGTTCATTGATGTACATTTTGCTTTGATCTGCCTTCCTGTTAATTTCATTGAGATCGCATTTTTTGACAGGAAGTATGGAGGTAAACAGCGAAAATATCTGTCAATGAAATGCAACTTCAAAGACTAACTGCTCGTATTGATTTTTTTTGGCTACGCTTTGAAATCGTTTGATCTTCAACAAGTGTGTATGTGACATTTAAGCTGGGTTAAATTGGTTGATGATGCAATAACTTTAGTGAAATATCATAATGGAGATAAATTTATGATGTAATTTATAAATTATGGAATATGTTCACGCTGGTTAGTGTTTTTAATATTTATTTTATATTCACGTTCGTATATGTCACGGACTGTCATATAATAATTAAAATTTCTGAGACCATCTGAACAAACTAGATTTATGGTCTTTTAATCCATTACAGGAATTTAACACTGATCCGATTTTGATCTTGATAAACCCGTCACAGTCACTTGCCGTTTTCCTTTCAGCTACAATGCCGTCTGCTGCTTGTATTTACAATGCCGTCTGCTGCTTGTTGTTACAATGCTGTCTGCTGCAAGCTGTATATATATACACTTACCTTTGCAAGAGATTCATGTTGAACAACAAAGTTGGTTGTAATCAGCAATATTGCAGTCTGCAGCAGTTTAAGTTCCTCAAGGCCACTTTCCATCAGTCCCCAAAGCAACGTCAAAATGTCATCTGCTGCTTTCTGTACAAAATAAGAAATATACAAATTTTAAATAATATGATGTAGTTTTTGAACATGTTTATGCTGCAAATGATCCCCTACTACTGACATAATCACCTTAAAATATTCCTAGGTTATGAAAAACAGTGATCACTCAAATCATAGCAAAGCTTTGGTCCAAAATTTTTTTCTTATTTTGGCACAAGCTCTTCCAGTGGTACGTACTTGTTTGTGATGACATTTTTTCAATGCAGATCACTGAATGTGAGATTTACTTAGACCAGGTCCCAAGATCATAAAACTGAGTTTTGAGATCAGTCTCAAATCCCAAGGATCTGATTGGCTGAAATGGTGACTGGTCGCTGTTTCAGCCAACCAGATGCTTGAGATTTGAGACTGATCTCCAGATTTAGTTTTATGATCTTGGGCACAGCATCAGATTCTGTGTTACATTTGTAAAATTCCTTTGAGATTTTGCTGAAGTGAGATCTGAACAGGAAACAACACTGGACAGCTTGATAGACAAACTGCTGGACCCAAGATAATAATACAAAGATTAAATACCAGTCTCAAACTGAAGAACATTATTGTCAGTTAAAGACTGTGCACAGTTTGAACCAATCAGCATTCAACAATTGCAGACTGGTCTCCAGCCTCAAAATTTCAACCAATCAGCATTCAGTGATTGCAGACTGGTCTCCAGCTCAAAATTTCAACCAATCAGCATTAAGAGATTGCAGACTGGTCTTCAGCCTTACATTTCAACCAATCAACATTCTGACATTGCAGACTGGTCTATACCTCAGTGTTGTCTTTGACTGGCATTATAGAGCCATTTTTTATTTCTACTTAACAAATAATACAAAGTAAGTGGCCATGGTGTACATACAATAGAGATGGCTTCGTGGGAGATCATCCGCTGTACAGATGTGAGAGCTATCGGAACCAGCTTCGGATTCTTTGTTTCACATCCCAACATGAACGGATGTATAATATCAGAACTTGCTGACACCAAACCTGTAAAATATATGCATTCATTTTATTTTTTTGGTGCTTTTAAGGTAGTTAATCACCTTTTCACTCTCAGGAAATGGCTTAATTACATACATAAATTGTGCTTAAAAATGCAAATGACTAAAAATAGTGTTAAAAAAATATAATCATATTTTCATATGATTGTTCTTTGAACTGCCTAACTCAGGCACACAACCAAGTTATCTTTTTTTATGACAGCATGAAAAAAATACACTATATTATTTACAAGGTGACTAACTAACTCTAACTGCCACACACAAGCAATGCAAAATAAAAATAGAGTTCCAAATAGCAGATTTATTCTCATTTTCATTCAGCTACATATGATCAAGAGTTTGTTAGGTTAGGTTTAGCTTTTAAAGTACAGCTAGTTGGGCAGTACCAAACTTAGCCTGGTCCAATTCGTTAGCATTGCTGGCAAGAATAGGCATTAAATTAAAAACATCTTCAATAAGCATCTCTATCCAAACATCAATATTGACTAGAGAAATGTATGTTTCTTCAGAAATGTTTGAAGCAAAACTTAGATAAATTAATGTTGATTTAGAAAAGACATGGATTCGAAACCGCCTTACTAGTTTTTGTTATTTGCATACCAGTAAGACAAAATTTGATAAATATGTTAAAACACCTGATAAGTGTATACAATTTAAACACAATGACCTTGGCATAAAGCTCAAGATACGTGTATGTGTGTCTTTTTTCTTTTTTTCATCCACACTTGAAAGTTTACTACAGCATATTTCAATTATTTTTGGATTCAGGATTTTTTTTATTTTGGCAAGCTTAACTGAAGTTTGCGACAATACATACAACATGATAACATTTATATCACTTGATTATGTTAAGTAAATAATTGAAAAAACTGTAACTTCCTTAATGTCAAACCACAAACATTTAGAAACAATGTTTTATAATGGTAAAAGGTCAGTAAAATGTAACTTGAGGAATATCATGATGAAAAGTAACTACTGTAACTGCAGAACAGCACAAAGTTTGTGCATTGGTGTTATTTAACATTTTCTGAGGTTTAAGTAGTGTTGTATAACTTTTTTGTTAATCTTAAATCTATCTTAAATTCCCTTAAAAATATTCATAAACTCATTTTACCTCAGCAACATAAAACAAACAAGAATATAAGAGCTGATAGAAGAAAAGGAAACTGTTATTGAGACATCTACCCATCAATCCATTGGATATGGCTGTACCAGTAATCATTGAGCGAACAGTGTAGACCAGATCAGTCAGAACTTTCTTACCACCAGATCAAGATCTACACTATTTGCTTTTAGATTCACTATGTTATTTTGGTGCAACAGTCAACCAGTGTAGATCCAGATTAGACAGCACAGATGTGCAGACTTATCTGGGCCTACACTGTTCGGCCATGGTTAACAGCCATATTCCAGGGAGTGAAGGGTTAATAAATGCTGTCAAAGTGTCATGTTGCATAAACCCTTTCCTCCATATATACGCATTTTTACGCATATGCGACCAGTGTAGATCCAGATCAGTCGGCACATCCGTGCCGTCTGATCAGGATCTGCACTGGTCGCATTTTGGTCAGAAATAACCTAATGAATAAAAAAGCAAACAGTTTAGATCCTGATTAGATGGCACAGATGTTGATCTGGTTCTAAACTGTTCCCCCATACAATAAAGGTGTGTCTATGGAGGAAAGGGTTAAATATAAAACATGAAACAACTTACTTGCGATGGCATCTTCAGTTTTGGCAGAAATTGTTCTTAACCTCAACTGGACTTGTTCTGAAGCCTATAAAAGATAAAACAACATATTAGTTACCTTTTAAGTTCATGGCACACAATATAAACAATTCAAGTCTTTAAACCTTTTCCTCCATATATATGCATTTTTACGCATGTGCGACCAGTGTAGATCCAGATCAGCCGGCACATCCGTGCGTCTGATCAGGATCTGCACTGGTCACATTTTGGTCAGAAATAACCTTACCAATCAAAAAGCGAACAGTTCAGATCCTGATCAGATGGCACAGATGTGCCGGCTGATCTGGATCTAAACTGTTCGCCCATGCAATAAAGGTGTATCTATGGAGGAAAGGGTTAATGAAGTTTCAAATAAAAAATCAATACACACAACAAGGCAATAATCTAGTATTTAAGATTTTAAGATGAAAAATGATTTCTTAACAATTACAAATAACCAATACTTTAAGCATTTTGTGAGTACAACACAAGCCAGTCAATTAATCCTTTACTCCACATATACAGGTTTTATCTCATGTGCCACCAGTGAAGATCAAGAACATCGTCATATTTATACTATTTAATCTGGATCTACACAGGTCACGGATGTGCCAGCTAATCTGGGTGTACACTGATCCCCACATGGGATAAAGCCATATTCCACAGATTTCGCGAAAGTTGAAAAAAAGTGTCAGATATTTGGTCAGACAAGATGTGAAAATCTGTCTGACAGAAACAAATTCTGTCTGACTGAAACATGTTAAAAGGAATAAGCAGTTCAAATTTTTGTCTGACACTTGGTCTGATAACATAAGAAATCATGTCTGACCGGCCCAAATTTTACCATACAGGTCTGAGGGTCTAGCAACTTTCGGGAAGTCTGATTCCATGTAGTAAAAGGTTAATAACCATATACTTTATGAACTTCTTTAAATAGATGCAAAATCTTGTAGTTTTAAACTTTGCAGTCTTCCCACATCATTTTATTAAGACAAAGAGATTCCTGACAGATATGCTTAGCACAATCTCAAAACCAAACAAATATTTTAAAAAATTAAACTTGCTTTTTTCAAACCTTGATTGGTGTACGACTGTTTGAGTTATGAGTAGTTTCAGCAATCAGAGCTAGAACAAAATAGAAATATAGAATTCTAGTTCGGGATCAGACATCCTGTTCGAGAGAAGAGTGGTGTTCGAGCCATCAAGGTTTGACTGTATTTTGATATGAAAGAAATATTTTCTAAAGACCTATATCCCTAAGTTTTTATGATCGCTTACCTCTTTCACATTAGGATGTTTCTTCTTCCCCTCAGTGGATAATGAACGTAGGTCACTCTGCAAGTTTTCAAACAGTTTCTTGACAACCGCTGGGTCTTTCATGTTCCCAGCCACAGCCATCTTATCACAAATATAAACGTCTTCAGTTTTATTGACTCCTAATTACAAGAAAAACAAGACAACAAATTATGATCTACTTTCTGAAAAGAAAACATACATGTTATCCCTGATGAAACACTGTAGATCAGATCAGCCAGCACATTAGTGTAATATGCTATCAAATATGACAAACATTACAAAAATGCAGGAAAGTCTGGGTTAATGCTAAATGAACACTGAATGCTAGATTTGCGACTCATAATATTTTTTTTACAAAATAACCCATCACTATGTTGCAATTACTATGCCATCTAATATCAGACACCAATAAGATTAACCAGACGGATGCATCACTGTCTACCATAAATTTTCATTCATTTCACAATCAGACGTACTACGTAACTGCTTGCCCACCCATAGGCAACCCTTCAAGTATTCAAAGTGGCTGCAACAACCATTCAGCATTAATTTGATAAGTGTGCAATGTTTTACTTTTTGTAACTTTATAAAGTTCTTCTTCTTCAATCTTTGTCTTCATCTATCTTTCATTACTGCCTAACTCCTCTAATTGAGTATAATTTAACTATTATGGGCAGGGACCTAAATTCTTATTCTAACTAATACTGATGTTGCATTGATTTCGTCATCAGTCTAAAATTTTACTTTCACTGATTCACAAGCTGGCATCCTCTGATCATGCCTAGAACTGAGACATCAACATGGACATTAGGTAAACAGTTGGGCTGCAAAAACTGGCAGATATCTGCCATCGATCGAGGTTTACCTGTTTACAGCTACATTAGGCAAGTATTCTGGTATGTAATATTTATGGAACTTCTCATATAGGCAGTGACTAGAGGTCCAGTAACCAGACCCAATGACTAGCTGGTAAACAGAACGCCAAGCTTCAAGTTAGTCAGTCTGTCTAGGGGTCCAGTTACCAGGTCTCTATCTACTGCCTTAGTATAGGAGTGTCCCACAAAATTCTTCAACTTCAACTTCAACTTCAACTTTATACTGCCCACAATCGTTAACGATTATTACTGGCAGGCGCAGTCGGGAGACAGTGTGTTAGTTAAAACTTTGTTATGTGCACTGTTAAAAAGATAAAAGATCTACATAGCTATAGTTAAAAAACATGACAGTAAGGCTTAGAGAGGATGCGAGTCCAATCGACTGACAAAGGTCAGTAGATTGGGACTGGACTGTATATATGTTGGTAGATTGTTCCAAAGCCTGATAGATCTGGGGAAAAAGGAATTGGCGTGGTAGTTGGTTCTAGAGTGGGGGATAAGAAAGTTTAGGTTTCTTGTAGGTGTAAGATGGTGGTGATCCACTGCCACAAGTCCATTACTAATTTTAAAGAACATAATCAGGGAAGCTTGATTTCTTCTTTCTTCTAGGGTTTTCCAATTTAAGTCCGCTATCATTTTAGATACACTACTGGTATAATTATAATCATTTAGGATATAGCGGGCTGCAGATCTCTGGATCATTTCTAGTTTATAAGTAAGGTATTTCTGCCAGGGGTGCCAGACTGTGGAGCAGTATTCTACTTGGGGACGGACATAAGTTTTGTAAGCAATTTCTTTGACCTGTTTGTTATCAGTTTTGATGTTTCTTTTAATAAATCTAAGAGTATTTTTTGCTTTGGAGGTTATATTACATATGTGTGGGGCCCAGCTTAAGTTATTATTAATAGTAACACCTAGATACTTGGATTGATCAGTTGACCTTAGCTGGGTATTATGTAGCATGTAAGGATAGATGATTGGGGTGCGTTTTTTGTGAATTCTTAGGACCTCACATTTATCAGGATTGAATTCCATGGACCATTCCCTTTCCCATGACTCTAAGGAGTGTAGATCTTGCTGTAAGCTTTCGGCAGAGGACTTGGATTTGACAGTTAGGTAAACTATGGTGTCATCGGCAAAGAGGCGGACCCGACTTTGGATGCTATTGGGTAGATCATTAATGTAGGCAAGGAAGAGGCAGGGGCCAAGGACCGAGCCCTGGGGAACCCCTGAGAGGACTGGTAACCTGTCTGAGCATTTACCTTCGACAAGTACTTGCTGTGACCTATTGTACAGGAATGAGTGTATCCATGAAGTGACCTTACTGTCTATACCTAGGTGTTTGAGTTTATGGATCAATTTGTGGTGGTCCACCTTGTCGAAGGCTTTGCTGAAATCCATTATGATGACATCAGACTGCTGACCTAGTTCTAGGTTGTCAGCAATCTCCTGGGTGAAACCTATAAGCTGGGTCTCGCAGCTATGTTTGGATCTGAATCCATGCTGCTGTGGGCTAAGGATATTGTATAAATCAAAATATGTCATCATATTTGAGACCAGGATATGTTCTAAGAGTTTGGATGCTATGCATGTCAGGGAGATGGGACGATAATTACTGGGTTTGGATTTTTGACCTTTTTTGAAAACTGGTGAGATGACTGCATGTCTCCAGTCATCAGGGACAATGCCTGTGTCTAGTGACCTTTGGAAAATTAGTGTTAGCATTGGGGCAATCTCGCTGTGCAGCTCTTTTAGTAACCTTGGCGAGATTTCATCTGGTCCGGATGCCTTATTTGGGTTTAGACCTAATAGGAGTTTGTCAACCCCTTGGATTGTGATGCTGATTGGGGACATTGGTGGATGGCTAAGTTTAGCAGCTGCACTCTTGGAAAGTTCTCTGAGACTGAGTGGCTGGGGGTGGGAAAAGACTGACTCAAACTGTTGGTTCAGTATATTGGCCTTTGATACTGGGTCTGAATAGGTTTTGCCATTACTACTAAGTGGTGCTATACCAAAGTTTTCAATTTTATTGTGTTTGATGAACGAGTAGAACTTTTTGCGTTGACCTGGATTTGTGCTGTCACTAAAGATCACTGTGTCTAGGTATGACCAATATGAGTTTCTTATTTGTTTCTGAATGAGGGCTTTGAGGGATTTGAATCTGGTAACCTTTTCTGGGCTTTTGTTGTTTAACCCTTTTAGCTTTGAGTAAAGTTTATCCCTCTTTCTGATGAGTTTGACTATGTCATGTGAGATCCATGGAAGGTCTACACGTGACTTACTTAATCTGGATGGAATATGTATTTTAGATAACCTGTTTATTTCGGCTTTCAGACTGTTCCAAGAGTTGTTTGGATCGGTGTGGTCTAACTGGTAAAAACCCTCAGAAAACCGTCCAAGGTCCTTCTTAAAGCTAGACCAGTCAGCCTTGTTATAAGATCTGACCATCCTTTTTGCCTGAACGGGTCGGCCTCTCTTGAGATTCAGCTCATGGAAAACTATGTCATGGTCTGAAGACCCAAGGCTTGGGAGGGTTTGGATGTTGTGGACAACTGAGGGGTTATTTGTGAGAAAGATGTCTAATATGTTCTTATTCTTTTTATAACGTTACTTCGTCCACTCCGATGCAATGCCATTAATTATAAATTATGCACTCGGTGCAACAGTCAGCAACAAAACACATGACCGTTAAAATATCCCGCTTTTTCAATCTCCCACCTAACTGAGTTAATCATTATTAATAGGATCACAGCTACTGAGTGGCGCCCATTTAATTTTCAAGACAACACTGACAGAACAGTGCTGTTCAATGACTGTTGCCTATCGACAGTGTCATGACAGCTTCTGCTGTTTAGCTGTTTTAACACAATCGCATGATCATGCCACAAGCATTCTGTGAACATTTGGTCTCACATACTTTCAAAGCCAGCGTACGACCAAAAATTACTCACTTTGACAGAATCGTCGACAACGTAGCGGAATTATGGTAAGGTAAATAGCAGAAGCTTTCCGTAGCTGATAGACTGGTTTCTTATGTTTACAATTGACTGGCGTTAAAACGGCCCAAAGTCAAAGCGGGCTTTGTGTGGTCAGTCGTCTTATTGACCAATATAAAAGCTGAAAAGCAACGGCAATAGTTTGATTCAAGTCTGATCACCTGGGAATCATAGACTGTTCTGTCGTTACTATTATTTAACAATCAAATGGGAAATCATAGAAAATGAAAGGCATTGTTGTTGTAAATTCACTGCCTGAATTCACACAGAAATGTTTTCAACTTTATTTTAGAGGACCAATTTTTCATATGTTTTCAAGAACGAACACCGATTCTGTTTAGTAATCTATCTGCTTATTCTGCCAATATCAGATATTTTTAACAAAAAAAAGATTATGTTGGCTAAGTGTCGAAAAAAAATCTTCATGGTAGTTGTTTCAGTAAGCATCCACTCCACATAATAACATGAACCTATCATTGTAACTTCATTCCTCACGCAGCTTCTTCAGTCCACCCCGCCCACCCCTCTTCCTTACGCCCCTCAGCCGCAACAACCGCTCCCTCATCCCAGCCCAGCCGCTCTCACTTCTACCGTAGTCCCTTAGCGGATACGGAACCACCTTATCATTGGGTTTATGTAGTAAAGCTGATTTTCTTGATATGCATATATCACCTTTTTCCTTTTTATGTATATGCACAATCATGTTCCGCACCTCACATTCACCGAGTGCATAATTTATAATTAATGGCATTGCATCGGAGTGGACGAAGTAACGTTATAAAAAGAATAAGAAACAAGATGGATATGTTCTTTTAAATAGCAATTAATATATTCATACAATTGTACTTCGTTAAAAATATTGAGTAGTGTTCACTTTCAAAGTTATATTATCTCGATGTTCACGTTTGTGAAGTAATACTCTGTTGACGGATTATGGTTAGTCTTTGTGAACATTCATATTTTCGAAACACAGTTTTATGTTCAAATATGCTGAAGTCCAGACAGTTAAGGATAATCGATTTCGAGAAATATAATTGGCTTACCTGTACACGACCCATCTCAATTTCAATAATTTACTTTTCTATAAGTAATTGCATTATTTTTACTTTCGACTAATTTTTCTCAAAAAGCGTGCTCTAGGCAGCTGCTTGTATCTCAGTAAGCACGTTTTTCTCGTGCGCTTCATTATTTTTGACCATGTGACGGCCTGATTTGAATATTATTGATTATCTCAAGTTAAAACTAAGGCGGTTGATTGGCGTCCGTGTTGAATTGGCGCGTTGGTGGCATCAAGAAAACATAAAAAATACTATTGAATCATTAATGTCCTCAAACTCTAAACGAAATCACTTAAATGTAGCTAAATTTATTTATTTTGTAAGTAAGCTGCGGATCGCTAATAGCAGTACAAATTGATAATATTGTCAGATGAATATTAACACAATGTTTGTGTTCTAATGCATTTCCTGCCTCTGAAAATGATATTCGTGTAATATTGTATTATTTTCCACGATATTTTGCTTCTATGTATTTTCTTACGTTTCGTAAACATTAAGCTGTCTTCACCATTGTAATGAATTGTATTGTAATATCGTATATGTAGGCTATAAATGTTTTACGCTGAATAAAATTTTGGTTGGTATGGTATAATAATAATAATAATAATAATAATAATAATAATAATAATAATAATAATAATAAATTCTTTATTTTTAGAGGATAACATATTTGGCAAAGCAATTCTTACATATGGTCCTCTTAAGAACAAGTACAAATAGTTATAAATTTACATTCATACATACATACATTCTCATAATATAATTGAAAGAAAGAAA
Source organism: Corbicula japonica (assembly GCA_038501625.1). Taxonomy (NCBI): domain Eukaryota; kingdom Metazoa; phylum Mollusca; class Bivalvia; order Venerida; family Cyrenidae; genus Corbicula; species Corbicula japonica. The sequence goes on along the minus strand of JAZAYU010000085.1, from coordinate 663,327 downwards.
AAAAAAAGAAAAAAAGTTACAATTAAAATTTCAAGAACAACATGAAAAGGATGAAAGCAGACAAATTTAAATGATAAATTTTAACAAAAGCAATTATAACAAAAGATTAATTACCCAAACATTTTTAACATTTATACATAATTAAACTGTAATTGTTCTGACAATGCACTACATATTATCAAATAAGAATTTTTTAACATGTTTTTTAAATGATTTTACTGATTTGCATGTTTTTACAATCAGGGGAAGAGAGTTCCATAAATTTGGAGCAACAACTGAAAATGATTTACTGTATAATAGAGTGTTAAATTTTGGAACTAATAGATTCCCATTTGAAATAGATCTTAAAATAGATCTTAATTGCCTGTCATTGCTATATGTTAGTTCTTTAAACATCGAAGTTATATACACTGGAGCTAAATTATGTAATGCTTTGTAGGTAAGTAACAGTAACAATATGGTATTTAATACGACATCGGATTGGCAGCCAGCTTAAATTTTTAAACATGATTGATGAAGGCGTAGTGAGCCCTGTCTTAAGAATAATTCGCGCTGCTCGTTTTTGTAGTTTTTCGATTTGAAAAATATTGGATGAGTTAGTTCCGCCCCAAACCAAGCAACCATAATCAAATAAGGGAATTATATACGCATTGTAATACTTTATCAAACAATCTTGAGAGACGTATGAAGATTAACATCACTGATGATTTTTCTGCATTTAGGAGCATGTCATTATTTACGCACCAGTTTAATACTGTATCATTTGCTGACTGCAATTTTTGTTTAATAATATCTACATTTTTGTCATGTGTATGTACAGTCGTGTCATCCGCAAAGAGGTCGGTCGAACAATCATTGATATATAAGGGTAGATCATTGATAAACATAAGGAATAATACAGGTCCTAACACACAGCCCTGTGGAACTCCCATTGTAACAGGCCGCGGCTTAGCCCAACTATTTGTGCGCAATAAGAGCTTTTCTATATATACGATGGTCGCTTTTCGCGCACAACCCAGTTACTATTCAAATCAATACGGAAATTTTTCCTTCTATTTCTATATGCCGCCGATCGGAAATACTTGTAGCTACAACATTCGCAGATAGTTTAAGTAATTTCGGACTAAGTCCATCTAGACCAGTTGCTTTTGTTATGTCTAGTTTTCGTAAAATTTTCAAAACTTCATTTTCTTTAATAAAAGGAATAGTAAAGTAAATGAAATTTGGAACTCTTGTATTCACAAATTCTTCCAATTTGTCAAGTGAACCATTATTTGGGATAATTCTATTGGTAGAGTTGATGTTATAAACGTCTTTAACATTGGTAAAATACTCATTTAAAAAGTTCGCAATTTCGCTGATGTCATTTATCATACGCCCATCAATTTCAAGAGAGTTAATAATATCCCTATGCCCAGAGTTACCACGTAGGTCATTAATATGTTTCCATAAATACGAGATATTTTTCTTGTCTTCTATTGCAGATTCTATTAACCGCTGTTTGTTTTCCCTAATAAGGCACTTTACTTTGTTTCGCCAGTATGTATATAGTAGCCACTGTTTAGTTCTATTTATTTATTTATTTATTTATTTATTTCAGTCTCCATTACATACATGGCATACAAACAATTATTACATGTGTTACTATAAATAGTAACAAATAATGACCAAAATGCCCGGGTACTTTGCATGATAAAGGGCGGGCCGAAAACCTGATATCGCGGGCCGAAAACCTGATATCGCGGGCAGAAATCCCGTATCACGAATTTTTGCACGTGGTAACCATTGATACAGAATTGAACTTTTACATTTCAAGATGGTGACGATTGAATCGATCGAGTCCCATTCAAGTCTTTTGGAGCTAGATGCAAGAAGTAGCATATTTAAAAAAGAACTTGCATGCTTACATGAGACATATTTCTAAGAGCGACAAAATGACAACAGAAACATGGAGAAATTGTACATACCTGGGGACAACCAAGAACAAAAAGCACTGTATTTCCAGAATCATATTCCTTCATATTTTCTTTAGGCTTTAGGCCTATTATTCTTTAAAACAAGACATGTTTCATTGTGTTTTTTGTTGAATTGAAGCTCCCAGCAGCGTTATGAGAATGAAACACTCACAAATAACAGCCTTTACATACCCATACCGCTGTAAAATACTTCCAGAACTCAAATTTTCTCAATCTCATATCCAGCACAATTTTATCAAATCGTTCGAAGACATAATCACTTAAAACCAAATAAAACTAAAAAATCAACTGACAGCAACTTCCTCTGTTACAGTTTGAAAATGTAAACAATCTTTAATTACGTCACAAAACTCTAAATGACGTAATAGCGAAAGCATTCATCGTGACGTAGTTAATTAACGAATAGACAAGTGCTCAGTTAATTTTTGAATTAAAGAGCATTAAAATGGCAGACTTTGATATCAGCCCGGCACATGTAATAAAAAGGTTATAAACCGGTGTTCAAGGGCCGGGAGGTGATATCGGCCCGGCAGAGCAACATAGGCCCTCGAGCTAAAGCTCTCGGGCCAATATTGCTCTTCCGGGCCGATATCACCTCCCGGCCCTTGAACACCGGTTAATAACCTCTTAATATACAGTAATATACAATGGTGATCCAGTATGTAACCACTCTGAAGAGTTATTAGAGTTCTATGGTAATAATCTCTATTACGCCCTGCCTTAATAATATCTTCATTTATCCAATCAGGTCTACTAATATTTTTAACACGTTTGGTTTTTAAGGAAGAATTACAATTTAATACATACATAAAAGTGGCAGTCCATCTTTGAAATTCATCATCAGGGTTGCTGGATATTGAAAAATCTGAAAATGACTTTTGTAAATCACTTTAAAAGTCTGCTTCAGACAACTTTCGAAAAGATCGATAAGTAATTTCAGTATGTGTTAGTTTTGTATTGTTACTACCGTGTACACATCTTGTAAAACAAATTGGATAGTGATCACTAATCGCAACTTGAGCTACAAAAGATTCAACAAAATTAATATCACCGTTGCGGGCATATAAATGATCAATAATAGATGCTGACGATTTAGTTACGCGAGTGTGGTTTTTAATAAGTTGACATAAATCATGATTTCTTATGCACTGTGCCCATGCTTGGTTTTTAATAGAGTCGGTGTCAGTGCAATAATTTATATTAAAGTCACCAAGTATATACATTTCAAGATTACACATTGACGCGGTTTCAATCTGCCTTTCAAAACTTTCACTACAACTAACTGGAGCCCACGGTGGTCGGTATACATAGCAAACAAGAATTGGCTTGATACTTTTAATTCTTACCTCTACCCATAGGCTCTCAACATCATCATTTTCTAAGTCAAGCCTACGTGTATAGTGTAGATGATCAGCTATGTATAAAACTATCCCATCCCCGGACGTTTTACTAATATTTGTACAATCACGATCTTTTCGATCGATAATAAAATTCGGAACAGAAATGATTTCGTTATCAACTTCATGATCTAGAAAGGTTTCGCATACTCCTATTAAACCATATTATTTGATCTATATACCAACATTTTTAGTTCATCTAATTTAGAAAGTAGGTGATTAATGTTCAAATTAACGACATGAAATCCATGTTTAGAAAATGTAAGTGGAGTTACATCATTTGTTTGAGAACAAGTATTAAAACAATTATTTACAGATAAACATTTAGATGACCTGCAGTTTGTTTTTACATTAAGTGTGCTATTTTGACATTTATTATAATGACTATTTAACATGGATTCGGAAGTACTGTATGAATTGTTTGAATTACATGTACATGGAAATTCATTACAACTGTGGCAAATACCTGAGAGAGCACTATAGCTATTATGTATTTCAAGCGTCTGAAGTACATTGTCTTTGTATTTCTAATGATAATTGTTTCTTCCATGGTCGCTGCTGTTACTTGCTGGACGCCGCCGCTCATAATGCCGTGTCTTGTCAAATGTTCGTCTACAGTCCTCTCTAACGTGATTTGAAAGGCCACAGTTCGTTCACCGATCGGCGTTGAAATGCCCGCGGGCGTTCCTGCTGTATGCAGGGGGGTATCTTCTGCGGTTGTCTTGTCGAATCGAAGGCCTTTGTTGCTGTGTGCGTATAATAGGCGTCACTGCATGGATGATGTTGATTAACGTTCTGGTACCACGTACGTTGAGATGAATCCCATCATTGTGGTAGAGAGATTTTGCCACAGTCCTGTTGCCGTATATGAACGCATCGTGGCTTTCTATCAGCGTGAAAGATGCTTGTTTCTCAAGTCTCTGCAGTTTGGCATTTAGTTCTCGGACATCACAGTCTCGCCTTGGTGCAACAGTACAAAGGAATACTTTGCAGTGATTTCGATTGAGTTCGTGTATTGTCTGCTCAAGTTCATCGATCTCAAACTGCAGGTCAGAAGAGTTCTGTGCAACATCATTTCCGCCAATATATATCACCACTTTGGATATATCTACAGTTTCCTCTGCTCGCAGATACGAGCATACGTCTCTGATTCTTTTACCTCGTAAAGTTTTGACTGCAGTTAGATCGCTGAGACCGCGGGTGTGTATTCCTCGTAGAATAGAATCCCCTATTATCAAAGTATTTGTCCGTCTTATTCTGGATGTTGATTGTCTATTTTGATCACTTATAACTTGGGGTGGTTGTTTGTTACAGGTTTTCTGTTCAGAGACTGTAGACGGACTAGGCTGTTGTGACTTACCGAAGACTGCAGAGGTACTTAATTGTTTTGGTGTTGATGCCTTCAGCAAATCGTATATTGATTGAAATTTCTTCTGTGTGTTATGTATGTTTAGCTGTTTAGTATTTTCTATTTTCTCAGCTGAGTTTTCAAGATTACTAACATTTTCCTCAGCATTTCTACTTTCAAACTTAACCTTATTTTTTATACACTGTAGTTCATCACGCAAGCTAGTGAATTCAGACCTGGATTCCTGAATGAAACTGTGAAGCGCCTGATTTAGGTTTTCCGTCATGTTGAAGAGTTTTCTCTTTAGTATTAGTTCAGGAGATTCTGTTGAAAATGTTTGACACTGAGCATCTACCGTTTCAACAAATATTTCGCTATCGGTATGGGTATCTATGCTTTTCAATTCCGAGTGGGTGTTGCAATCAATTTGTACACCGGTGATAGCTGATTCATCATCTTTTTTGTTACTGTCAGTACGGCGTATAGCACGTACACCTTCCACCTGGTCACGGAGCATTCGGACAGATTTAGTTTCTACTGATGCTTCGGTATGATCAGTTTCTGGCCGTTTAGTTGCATTCAATAGCTGTGTTAGCTCATTATTTAATTCATCCAGACTCAGCCCACGACTTCTTAGAACGTTTTCCATTTTATTAAATATTTCATGTAGGTCTTTTTCGAGAAAGGTGCCCACTTGTTTTCCGTTTATCAGACAGGACGACGTGGTGTGATACATATTTAATGTGTATTGATGCCACTTACCGGAGACTACTCTGTATTTCTCTTCAATTACTCTGCCAAGCTGGTCCTGCACATGAGTCTTCTTACATTTTCTTTCATTCAAATCGGCGATAAAAATAACTCATTCACCGACGTTTTGAAGATCTCGTACACTGCCGTGCTGAGGTATATCCTGACACCACCGCCCGTCTCCGCAATTTCGACTTCCTTCCGATCTAACGCCTGGCGCTTTTTCTCCAGCGATTTGTCCCGATTTAACACATAATTTCTTTTTTCTAACTCATATTGTCCATTTTCTGCATCGTTGAAATCGTTCTTGTGACTTAAACTGTAGTCGCTAAGATTCTTTGGTGTTGTTTTGTTTGAATTTTATATCACAGAAAGTTGTTGAGATGCCGAATCATCCATATTTTCAAAACTCGTCGACCAAATTGATTAAAATTGGTATCAAAATACGCGCCGTCAAACAATCTATCAGATAATGCAGTATTTATGACTTAATACGCAGAAACTACTGAAATATTAATATTTTTTAATTTTTCGGCAACCCGCTTTCAAAATAAACAACTAAACGTCATGACGTCATTTTCCCGAATCATCCTTTTATACATAGCTGATCATCTACACTATACACGTAGGCTTGACTTAGAAAATGATGATGTTGAGAGCCTATGGGTAGAGGTAAGGATTCACATTTTTGCGTCCGCTTATATCCCAACAAATGATATTGCCTCGACCTGGGAGCGAGCCAGCACCGTTACGGCGACAGCGCCTAACCCTGCAATTCCGATGATGCAACCAACTGAGCTAACCGGGACAACCCTAAAAGAGGTTGATCGGAGAGCCCTGATATACGTTATCATTACTGCACGACATCGATAACGGGTCATGACTGTATCTCCACGGAGACTTTTTACGGACGCCACAATGCACAAATAGCGCTACTGCCATCGAAGGATTTTAAATACTTTGGCATAAACTTTCGTCTTATTGAGACGATCTGTACACCTGAATCATAAAAGTTCAAGGTCAATGTCGGACATGAAGATTAAAGGTCAGAACTGTCGATTTCCGTGTTTCCTCTGTGTCGCCTTCACCCGTTAGAGGAATTAGAAATAACTGAAGCCAACACAAAGTCACATTGGGTCACATTGGGTTATAGTCAAGATCACACTTATTCATTTTTTTTTATTTTTTTGTTCGCTCTATCTAGATAACTCCTTTAAGGATTTTTTGGCCAACGTCATGCTGACAGGTTAAAGGTCAAAGGTCAAATACTTGGAATTGTATTGGTCCACCCAATGTCTCCTTATCTCAGAGCAGGGTTTTTTAATTACTCGGTAAAATGTTATCTCATGCATCGCCGTCATATGGGTTAACCAGAAGAGATAAAGAATACAAAGTGAATTATCAAGATACAAGAAAATAATATATACAGTCCAACATGTGCTCAACAAATCTATAAACAAACCACCTGTTGATAAATAGCACATTTATTTGTCCGACTTAATGAAACAAAGAACAAATTCATCTGTGAATAAAGACCATCTACATTCAAAGACAACCTTGGGCATTTGAAGACAGGTTCGACTGTAGGTGATAGTTTACTTTTCTTAAATTATAACTCTCATTGGTCCCAAACGTGCTTTGCCTTTAGTCAACTGTAGAGGTTTCTTGTTCAGACTCATCTGTAGTTTGCTGTGTTTAATAAATGGCAGAGGTACCAGGTTTCGACGCATCTGTACTACGTTGAGTTTCATTAACACCAGGTTTAGGTGCATCTGTACTAAGCTGTGTTTCATAAACTGTAGATGTACCCGGTGTAGGTGCATCTGTACTAAGCTGTGTTTCGAGAATGGTGGAGGTACCGAGTTGAAATGCCCGATTCAAGGAAATCTTTCTCGACCTTCCTTCCAGGCTCTTCCTGTAACCCTTGGGTGTGCTGGTAGTAGTGTGTACCGACAACTCCGATTCAGACTCATTTATACTGTCCAGTTCTCCGGGCAATGTCCAAGTTGTTTGTTTCGATCGTTTATCTGTGCACCCTACCAGCCAATACGTGTTCAATTCACCCTTACCCTACGAAAGAGGATAATTCTGTTTTATCAAGAAGCGTGTTTGTGAAACGTCCGGGCCTCAGTCGTAAAGTAGTTACATAGAACAATAAATTCAGCATGTGCACGCAATAATTAAATAATAAAAATCAACTGAAAAAAAATTTTGGATTCTCAATATTGAAAAAGGCTGCGTTCTTCCTTAAAATTCTGAAAAGTTAATATGATTTCATACTAAAACTTAATACCTTCACTTGCATAAAGCCCCTGCTCGTCATACTGAATGATCCAGTTTTTGACAACATCCTGAATGTCGAATCACTAATGTGAATTTTGTTAGCTGCAATAAAAAAAATAAAATGTATCTCTAACCCACGAAAAATAAAAATAATGACAAGTAATTTGAGGGGTTAAGAGAAAATGGGTATTTATTAGGAAGTTTAGGACTGGAGGTTATAAAGCTGAGATTGGAAACCAGTCTCAAATCTCAAGCATCTGATTGGCTGAAATGGCGACTGGTTTCCATGCTCAGTTTTATAACCTTGGTCATAGGTTATTGTTTGACTTGACTTGACTTGAATTGACTTGACCCTACTGAACCCTTTCTGGTTCCGCATCTGATTACTGAAGTGACAATCATGCTGCGAAGTAACAAACATTATACTGGTGATAATAATGTGCAAATGCAGTAGTAGATCAGTGGCCTGGTGAAACATGCATGACGTCATTGAAGTCACGTAGCCTGGAGTTTATCACATCATCAAACATTTAGGTTAACAACTATCGGGTAAATCATGATCGTGCACGAAGACAGAGACAATCAAAAAGACAGTAACATATCTGTAACATATCTGACAGTAACATATCTTGGCCCAAGATTATAAAACTGAGAATGGAGACCAGTCTCAAATCACAAGCATTGAGACAAGTCTCTTTTCGTGAATTAAGATACCTGATATGGAACAACCCAAACAGTTGTGCTTGCGTCAAGGATTAGAGGTTTAATTTACACATTTTTGCACAGAAAACTGGCCCTAAGGTTATAAAACTGAGAATGGAAACCATTCGCCATTACAGCCATTCAGATGCTTGAGATTTGAGACTGGTTTCTTATCTCAGTTTTATCATCTTCAGCCATGAGAATATTTGGGGAACCCTACACGACAACAGGTACTTTCAAACTTTACCTGTCGTTCCCCACAAAAATAAATGTCGTCATCAGTATACAGTATATTGAAAAAAAATGCTCAAAAATTCTTCTCTTAGTTTCACGAATTTTTGTCTTCAAGTGTTAAATTTCCGAAATTAACAGAAGAATCTAGCAAACTAACGTTCAACAATGGGAATGTATACTTAAAGAAATTAGAAACGCAACTTCTTTACACAAGAAATACATTTCATGTTTAAAGAAGTTGCGTTTTTAATTTCTTCAAGTACATGTGTACATAAAATATAGTAAAAGATATTAAAACCGCAACTTCTTTAATCACGAAACATATTTTGTGATTACAGAAGTTGCGTTTCTAATTTCTCTAAGTATATATACTTGTATTATTTTAGGAGTCAATATAGACACATGGATGGAATTGAAGAAACCGTTGTAAACTTACGCTGGCTATATGACCTCATTCTGGACGCTGTGTTCACCGTGTCTCCAAACAGGCAGTACCTTAACATGGCTGTCCCTACCACACCCGCCGACACTGCACCTATTTGAACAAAACCAGTGAACGGTTGTTTCAATAATATACTCTGTATATATTACATCTATATATGCATGTTAACATTTATACACCTTTCAAATTAAAAAACAAAATACATAAAAAACTCACAAACGACGACAAAACTTGCATTTAAATAATGGAACATTACTGATTTGTTCTTTCTTATAAGTAAATAATAAAGACATAAACAGTTAATTACTAGTATTTGGATATCACTTAATAGATAATTTCTTTGTAGGTCTTCTTAACATGTTCTAAAATAATTTGTAATATATATATATATATATATAAGGACTTAACTCTAACCGCAACAGTTCATAAACAGGGCCCAAGATCAAAATGCTGAGATCGGAGATTTTAAAACAAGTCTGCATTTCAGCCATTCAGAAACCTGGGTTGAAGGTAATAAAACTGAGATTGGAAACCAGTCTCAAAACTCAAGGATCCGATTGGCTGAAATGGCGACTGGTCGCCATTTCAGCCAATCAGATGCTTGAGATTTGAGACAGGTTTCCATGCTCAGTTTATAACATTGGTTTGATTTGATACTGGTCTCCAATGTCAGTTTCATGAGAATAGGCATGAGTCAGTCGAAAAAATAATAATTGTTGCTTATTAAATCTGAGATATCATTGAAAAATTTTGAAGTAGTCTCGGTGGTGCTGTTTGTGATTCGAAGGATTTTAAAGATGTTTCGAAACCAACACATGGAAACTGGTAATGATTTTTAAACCGAAAAAAAAATCTTATCTATAAGGAGGATTATTTTTAAACTGAAAAAAGTAAGCCTATCTATAGAGATAGTTTCATATAACCTGTATTGATTCCAATTTGGAAGCGGATTGTTTTCTGGATACACGAGGTTGACAAAACGTCCTGTTTAGCAATTCGAACAATATCCAAGGCTAGATAAGCAATTTCTGCGGCGTGGCGAGTTCCATTCGGTTTAGGCACACCTTCAAACAAAATAACAATCTTTTTATATTAACCTGACAATAAGACTTATGCCCAAGGTTATAAAACTGAACATGGAAACCAGTCTCAAATCAAAGATTTCGAGACTGGTTTCCATGTTCAGTTATATAACCTTCAGCCCCAATCGTTTTGTGTCAAGGAATAAAACCTTCTCATCAATGAATTAATAAATATCACAGCACATTTATTTTCTTTCATAATAATAATAATAATAATAATAATAATAATAATAATAATAATAATCTCTTTATTTTAAGAAGGTAACTCATTAAGACAAAATCTATGACAACAAAATTAATACAAACAAATACAATATTTGCAAGTATAAAAAGTTAGTCAAATGAAGAAATTGCTTATTTTCAATGAGGCCTTCTAAAATGGATAAACGAAAAACATATATTACAACATATAAAACATCAATACTTAAAGACAGACACAATTAATCATATACACTATACATGCTATAGGCAAATTTCGATTACAAATATGCATCGTGTAAAATTATGTGAAAAACTATATACAAATACAAAAGTAATAACAATTTAAAGAGGTTGTATTTCAAACAAGTAAGTTTTTAAATGTTTTTTGAATAAATATATGGAAGAGACAGATCTAATTTCATAAGGGATATCACTCCATACGCTCATACCTGTATAGCTGAAACATTTTTTAATTAAGTTAGTTTTACCTATTAAGTGTTCAATATCAGTTCTTGAAGAAGATCGCAAGTTATACCGAGGATTATTAGATACTTTTACAAGGTTAGCGATGTATTTTGGAACCAAATTATGTATAGATTTATAGTGCAGCGTGATATTTACATCTTGCTTCAAAAGAAAGCCATTTTAGGATATGAAAAAGATCTTTCGTAGGTGTGCGAACAGGTTTTTTAAGAATTATTCTTGCTGCTCTTTTTTGAATTTTGTATATTCTATTTAAGTCGCGACGGTTACCGTTACTCCAAACAATACAACCATATTCAAAAGTAGATGCAATATATGCATTACAGAAGAGTTGTTTCATTTCCATTGTTAGAAAGAATGATATCATCATTTATTTATATCTGGTAGATTCATGTGATACGTGTAAACCAAATGATAAGCACAATACAGTGTCCAAGGTTATAAAACTGAGCATAGAAACCAGTCTCAAATCTCAAGCATCTGATTGGCTGAAATGGCGACCAGTCGCCATTTCAGCCAATCAGATGCTTGAGATTTGAGACTGGTTTCCAATCTCAGCTATATAACCTGTAGCCCTGGTCTAACTCATATACTAGTAGAATTATAATTGAGATAGTAGTGGTATGCACCACCAAGCACTCTCAAACTTTCTCTTTACCTAACCTCCTAATCATCCCACAGGTGGAACGATCAAACCTTGGTACCCACCCCCTCAGGTGCACGCCCTTCCTCCTCTAAGCAAAATTTTTAGACAAGGTCTATGACGAATGGGTATGAAAACTGAAAAAAGTTTTGGCAATGTTTTCATGATTTTGAATGATAAAAAGGAACTGCATGACATTTTTTTTCTGTCTGGAATATTTTCCCCATGGAATGGGAGTGGAGGAGGGAGGTACGATCCTTTATAAGGGTGGGGGAGGAGGAGGGAGGGGCAACAAGGTATGATCCTTCATCCTGTGCCTCTTCGAATCTTTTATATATTGCAATCATAAGAGATTTGTACATGAAGTAAACGACTTTCACAACTTACCGGATACGACCATGTAAACGTCATTTATGGTCTCCACTTTGTAGACGTCATATTTGCCTATATTCTCATCAATAGTTGAATACAGCACATTGAGTAAATTCACAATCTGCAGGGGAGAGTACTCCATACACAGGATCGAGAAGTCAACTAAAAGTAGTTCATAAATATAAATAATACCACTGGATTAAGGTTTACAATAATCATTTTTATTTTATTGATGAATAATCGTAAAAAATCAAATTACATATATCTAATAAAAGAATATATTCCTATTTTCTATGGAACGCCATTGCTGCCTTCTGATGAGTATTTCCGATTTTTCAGTAATCTTTACGTTCGGTACATTCGTCATCAGGTACAGTACTTTCAGCATCACATGCAGTAGTTACATCTTTATCTCCATTGAATTAATAGTTTAACTTTTCCACATAAATGATACTTTTTGCAAATACAAGATATTTCCCATACTGGGAATCGAACCCAGACCGTACCCATACCGTACGGCGACAGCACCTAGCCATGTAAATCCGATTACGTTAACGATTTAGCTATAAAACTGTTATTACCGCACGGAATGATGTTAATACTGCACGTAATATATTTACTACTGCACATAATGCCGATGTAAATTGCACTTAAAATACAGCTTATTTCGGCTCATTCTAACCTTTGGAATACTGACCTATACTTGTGAACATGACTGTAGCCGACTTGAAGTATTCCGAATCCACTTTACTGCTCCGTTTGAGTCGTTCGGCAACCTGCTTAGGTAACATTTGGTAAACCAAGGTGTCAGTTCGTGTCTTTTCGTCGCTCAGTTTGTTCGATGCATTCATCAGAAGCTAAAAAATAATGTAAAGAACTATAATTAGCAGTAAATCAAGAGGGGGTTCAGTGTGGTTGCTCATATAATTCAACATATTTTTAGCGCGAAAATTTGCTAAGTCAGGTTGCTCATATATTTCAACATTTCATTGGCGGCTCTAGTGTGAAAATTCGTTTCCGCAAAATTCAATGATATCACAGTGAAACAAATTTGGGTTATCTCTTTCGAAATTGTCTCTCGTAGTAAAATAGTACCTTGGAATAAGTCTGCATGTTACGTGTGAGAGCCTCCGAAGCGAACGTGATGAGAGGACAGAAGAGGATGACGAAGACTGTTGTGACACTGTAGATGATGATTTTCTTCACGTGTTCGTTCACCGTAGCGTTGATGGTCCGAATCGCAAGTGATGCAAGCGCCTCCTGAATCGCTTGCAGGTAGGTTATTCTGAAACTTAACGAATCATAGTAATTTTGCGCTTTGTTGGCGGAAGTGAAGTTCCCGGAAGTTTGGCTGTGTTTGATTTCCTCTCTGAAGTTTTGAATGGCTGTACTGGAGTCTTTTTCGTCCGCGAGTAGAACATCAATAGGTTTAACAATATCGGCGTATTGGGAGGCACTTTTATAGCTGTAGTTGAATCGGTATATTGTCTTGAAATAGTTGTCGAAGATTTGTGTGTCGTGGAAGTTACCGCGACCGTAGAACATTACGCCATACGCCCTCTCCCGGCCTGCGTCCAGCATACATCGCGTAATCTTCTGAAAGGCTACCAAAGTCCTCCAAACCTGAGCGAAGCCGGCCTCTATCATCCGGTCTATAAGCCGATCCATAAAGAAGTCAACAATATCGCTGTAGAACACAATTTCTCCGTAGACATCAGCCGTGTATTTGCTCAACCTCTTCCGGTGGTCGCTTATGTGGTTCATCAGCTGACCTTTGGGGTTTAAATATCAGATAAATCAAACTTATCTTACATAACGAAAAACATTTATTAGGCACCATAAGAAAACAAAGCTTTATTGACTGCGTTAAGAGTAGACACTGATCGAATTGCAAACTTACTAAGTCCTTAAGGAATCTAAATCGTTTTCTAGATACGTTTTAAAATGCTTCTTCTCTCGCTGAATGGCGAACAGTGAAGACCAAGAAGAGCGCGGACGCGCTGGCTTATCTTAGTCTGCACTGCTCGAAAAAGGTATAGCCCTTTAAATATTTTGTAATGGTGCGTCACATATTGTATGACTAAATAAATATGCATATTTAGTGAATTCGAAATAAAGTATGTGTAGTAATCCTTTGCAGAATTAATTCATATTAATGCATATTATTTTAAGTGGCTTTTTGCAATTAAAGTAACTATTGCATATAAATAAAAATCAAAGGACCAGCAGAGTCCTTATACCGCGCATTGCACAGCTATTCTATTTGTGGGTTTATGTGGGTGTGGAAGATGTGGGATACTTACGAATTATCACTGACAAAACGAAAATACAGTTTTGCAAATACCCCACACTCAACTTTTTTTGAAAAAAATGGTATATTTTACACATTACAGACAGACAGACAGACAACTCGCCGCGATGACTACATACTTTTCGCAATGGGGGTTTTAGTAAGTGTTTCCTTTGTCTTAAAAAAGCGTTGTTATACATCGCGCTTAGCTAAAAACGATGAAAAAAACTTACCTTTAGACCGGAAGTACTCAGTAGGGTGTGAAGCGAATTCCTGCGGCCAGTTCCACATGCGTAAGAATTCTTCGTCCGTCTTCTCATACGCTTTGAGGAGGAAACCCTTTGTCCCGATATCAAAACTACTGATGTATAGAATGGACATATCTCTCTCCTGCTGGATAGTGTAAATCAAGCGTCCAAGATTGATGGACCTCATCATGATGATTTGTGCCTGTTGAGAAAGAAATCAGATCTATTCGGACATCTCCGGTTGTCTCTGCCGCATAACAAACGTGGTAAAATTCTTTTTTAAGACGATGCGGACCGGAGTGAAGGAAAGGAATAAAACATATTTCGATGGAAAATGTAAACGGGTAATGACATTCACTTAAAAATATATTTACTCATTAAAAATAATCTTAGTATTTTTCATATTAATCAACTGTTTGAATCGAAGAAAAACCAAGTTTGCTACCTGTACTGTTGCATCTTTCTCAAGAATATTGTCGACGAGGGAGAAGAGAGTAAAGATCCAGCCTCCGAGGATTGGGATGAAAATCACACTGAGAAGCTTGCCTAGGTGGATACACCTTCCACGGCTGCTCAGGTAATCAGCACGTAACACGCGACCTGTGAGGTAAATGAAATATCAAATGACAAGAAAAGATCACCATTCATATAAGTCAAATAAAGTATTTATCTCATGGACATGAAATTGTACTTAGCATGATACAATAGAACATCATAAGACAGTAAAGGCGTTCCATACTTACAGCATATTATACCAAGTCCTGGTGCACCCTGCGTGAGAAAGTTACCCACAGCGAATGATACAATAGATCATAAGACAGTAAAAGCGTTCCATACTTACAGCATGCTATACCAAGTCCCGGTCCACCCTGCGTGAGAAAGTTACCCAAAGCTGAGAGATGTGATATGTGTGAAATGGAACTTCCTCTCTTCCTGAAAAATACATTAGTAATATAATTGAACAGTTTCCTGTTAAGGAACTGTTTGGTTCTTGTTTCCGAACTATTTTTTTCGTTACTACCTCTTTTTGACAAGAAAACAGAAAAATTGTTTGGGTGAAATTTTGATTTTATCTCACCATCTTGAACACCAAAAATTGATCATTTCACTCGTGTCTGTCACCAGATAAATAGTCATGTATGCCTAAAATAATAGCGCAAGACTTATGGTTATCTACAAAATAATTTTTAGATTAAATTCAAAAGAAATTTACAACTTACTTGTCAAGTGCGCTTGGCGTCTTCATTATTAAAAGCTTTTCTCCCTGACGTCAAAATAATCCTTTAATTTTTTGATAAAGTATTAAAAAGCTTAAAAGATGCCATATCCTTGTAATAATTTTAGATAGAATAAGTTTAGAAGTTATCCATGTTAAATACTTCTCTGAACAGTTTAAAATTACTTTAATTGAAAGAAACAAAAGAGAAAGAATATATGTCCGTATTTCAGCTCGTTTTCATTGCGTTTGAAGAGATTAAACGAGCCTCGTGACTGTAGACGAGTTTTCTGGCTATAATAGTTGGTTATAATTGGTCCGATAATCGTTCGGCATTTTCATATTTTTATTCCGATAATTCATGCAATTTCCAAGTTCATCCTCTTCTAAGTGTGAACTGGTGTAAAATTTGTTGATCAATTTGTCAATGGTTTTACAACAATAATAATTCTATATCTTCTACTTAACTAGAATGGAATTCCGTGCTTGCATACTGTGTTAATTTGTGCCTTACCAACGTTTTATTCATTAAAACTGCGTAAAATAATCACATGTAGGACTTTGTCACCTTCTTGACAACACGTGGAACAATGTAAACTTCTGGAAGCATGGGCTGAAGGTTATAAAGCTGAGATTGGAAACCAGTCTCAAATCTCAAGCATCTGATTGGCTGAAATGGCGACTGGTCGCCATTTCAGCCAATCAGATGCTTGAGATTTGAGACTGGTTTCCATGCTCAGTTTTTTTAACCTTGGGCAATGGACTAAGACTCGTTGAAAAGGCATTTTTATCGGGCCACAGTCAATTTAGTATGATACTTCAAATTGTTCAACAAATATTAGTACTTAACTAATTTCTCACTGGTCGACAGCGCCTTTTCTGAAAAAAAAAACGTTCATCAATAAAATCTTTAAAGCACAATATAAATTCATGTGTTTGAATCAATGAAAATTTCATTGATTAATTTGAAGTTAGTATTGGCGTGAGACAGGGCTGTCCATTATCTGCGGTTGTATTTAACATTTATATAAATGATCTTCCTAAAATACTCAACTAGGTGAAAATTTTGAAATTGCTGCTGTTAGACGGATTTTTAGAATTGCTATGACATTCAACTGTTTTTAGAAATCAAGGATCTTCAAAAAGCCTCCTTGATGTTGTTTTAAATCTGGAATGTAATTTAAGGTGAAAGTCATGGATGCATGCAAACTCGCAAACATAACTGAATTAACTGTATTATATCTTTATGTTTGACATCTTTGCACATAAACGTCTTTCGCCTCTTACATATAAAACGGAATTTTATACCACCATTGACTCAACGACTGGAGCATCTCAAATTTCTTGCAACAGAAGGCGTAGAATTTTAATGAATAACTGTTTTGTGTAAATCGTTTAATGGTCTAAATCTACAGAAATGTTTTTCTACCGGACTTTTTTCTACGCGTTACAAAACAATGGGATTACAATGACGCATTGTAAACTTTTCTAAAAAGGCCAAGTTGACATTCTCTTTAACCAATTGCATCACCATTTATTAGTTTTGAATCATACAATTGGTTTTCATTGCTTCCAATCATTGTTAAGTGTGTAGGTGTTTGTTGTTTCATGCAAGTAATTCAAATAAATGTCAAGAAAAGCAAAACCGACGAATTTCAAGCTCTGCATAATTTAGTAAAAATAAAAGATGCATTGCATATTAATTGGCTTTTCCGTTATCAGTGCAGCATTCTGACATATATTTGATTTATTCGTGTATGTTTGTTGAGTAAGCAAACTAAGAACGAAGTAAAAGTATAATACATTTGAAGCGCTTGAGTGCTTTTGCTAATGCCGATTCTTCAAATATGCTCTTGTTATATATAAAAAATATAGAACGTCTTTATCAACCTCTTATTATATTGTTATATTGTTATTAGATTAGGCCTAAAATAAAATATTGTTTGTTTCCCCATCCACGACCGACCCGAAATAATCGGCGCGGCTCGAAAAATTTTATCGGCGAAACCCAAATGATATTTTTTTTATTTATTACTCAAAACCTGGAGACGAAAAATGCATTTATTTGGAATCAGTTTTATTACGAAACCGGATTATTTGGTCTTTTGCAGAATAATACATGTACACTTGGTACCTATTTAAATTATAGAGTGGTGGTATGCTCGATGGAGGTATTCCTAGAATATCTACATTGTATATGTGAATCATTATTCCGAAAGATTTCAAATAAAAAATATTTTGACCTACCTACCTACCCATACTTCATTTGCTTGGGTTGGGATGGGGAAACAAAGAATATTTTAAGTCTGGCCTTAATGCTGTAAGGTTTATGATTTGCCTGGATAATGTTTGTCATCACATAGATCAGCATGTAGATAGCGACGTTCATAAATAACGCCAATGTTTAAACGCGGAAAGTGGGAATATATGAGAAAATATATACATAAATTACTATTTATATTGGCGTCATTTTTTTTCTTTGAATGTGTGTAGTTTTTCAATGCTGATAAAATTAGACGGCATTTAGAAGATGTTTATGCCCCAACAAAGTGGGAGGCATATGGAGTTGCTTGCACCCGTCCGTCCGTACGTCTGTACGTACGTCCGTACGTTCGTACGTCCGTACGTCCATAGATCTTGTGGCATCAACTCCTCCTAAACTATAAGGCGGATTTCTTTCAAACTTGCACAGATGATGAAGCAGGATGTGTAGATGATTGTAAAGAAAGGAATTTTTCCTGCGATCATTTTAACCAGAGTTATGGCCCTTTGTTATTACAAATTTTGTTGCAGCAGTGGGGGCATCAGTGTCCAAGGACACATTCTAGTTTCCTGATTGAAATGAATACGTGTCATCTCTATCGTACTACATTGTAATTCTTCCGTTGATACCCAATCTGTTTCTTTGATTCATGCCATCGTGCTCTTGCTGATTTGACTCCTGGTGCTCTGGTCTCAGTAAGGTTACAACTCGGATAATATTATACCCAGACTGGAAATATATCCGCACATACCCTGCCAATAAACTAAATAACTATATAATATGTATGTAATATACTCATTAATTCATTTGCAGTAAGTAGTAAATCAGTGTTATCTTATGTTGTACGATTAATGATGCTAGGGCCGAATGCAACAGTTACTGAGATGAAAAAGAAACTTGAAAAGCCACAGAATACGACAAAAATGAAAATAAGGCTCGGTTTGATTGAACCTTTTCATGTACAGTAACAGAAATGCATATTAATGTGAACGCCGAGAATTGCACTGACTTAACTTTTTGCGGTTGCTGCTTTAAGCACACCTGGTTGCATTGCTTGACGATGTCACGTGCTCTGTTCGATCCTCGTATTGTGCATGTACATTGTATCCTTTATAGTTAAATTTTTAAAGTAATTAATCGTTGTTTTACAACATTGTTAAGAATGGCATACACACATCTCAGAAAAATACTATAACTATTTGCAAATATAATATATTATATAAAACTCATAGGATAAACAAACGCAAGGAAACCTTTGTCGATAAATCTAGTTTTTTCCCTTTTTTACGCTTTCCACTACGTTATCATTTGTATGCGACATTCGATACAGTACCAGTGCACTGAAAAATAGAGAGTTCCTTGACGGATTTTCTTTTTATCAACGCGTTCGCAAGATATATGAAATAATGTTTCTTTATCCATTGAGTATATATCAAAATATAATATAGTCAAATCACGACCTACATAACATTTATACATAAATATACGAATGGAACAAAGAAGGTCATAAAAAACAAACTTTATTGCAAATATACTTAGGTAAAACATATGTAAAAAGGTATGACTTCAAAGATAACTTTTTTTTATCTCACGAATGAAGTTCAGTGTTATAAACACAGAAACATGTATATTTTGTTACAGAAAAAATAACAATTGACAAAGTTTGCGAATATTCAGTCTGCTTTTCAAAATATTGGAGTTTTTTCCGAATACTTCCGAATGTATGTATACATTATAATGCATGATAAATAAAAGACAATGCAGTAGCTGCACACCGTTCAACCCGATAAGGTGAATGCCGTGGGTAAGCCGACGGCAGTTGCTTGTGTACATGAACATTTTTCGGCGAAACTGAGTATTGGCCTGATTTTTACATTTTCCCGCAATATCTTAGCAGACAAAAATATACATATTGATTCCCTGTTTGGGGATATTATTTACAGAGAAATTGCAGAAAAAGTGGGCAATTTTGCGACAAAATATGTCATTTGACGAATCGGCCGCAAATATCTTTTTTTATTACCAAACCTGAAATATTTGAAATATTCCATGATAAAGTTCAATTATTTCCCTGTAATTATTTGAAACCACAGCTTTCAATTCGCTTTCTCAAGAAAGATATTTACTTTTAAACTTGGTACGTCGTGGAGATTTTGGTAACGACAACGGCCGTTAACACTAAAATATTGGTACAGTTGAATGCAGTTTCGTCAGTGGATTGGATAACGTAAACGGCCGTCAAGTGAAAATTAGCTTTGTCTCTACAATAATTAACACTGGTCTTGATAACATAATTAAATGTTTTTATTGCATCGTGACTTGAACGATGGTTTTTTAACGCGCACATTGCCAATTTTGTTGTATATTTTTTCCTTAAACAGCAAGTCACAAGAGGTTGAAAACGCCATACTTACGAAAGTTTTGAGATACTTACTGTTTTACAAATTGAGTTTGATCTGACAGAGATTACGACTCCTTATATTTAGACTATATTCTAGTGATATGACCATGACGTCTTAGCCGTATTGTCACCGAAGCAGATGTGACGACAATTATATATAAAACAGTGAAATATGCATATCAGGGATGGCCACATCCAGCAGACACAGCCTCCCCACACAGCCAAACAGTAGAGACGAAAAGAGAACATGGTATTACAATAATCAATTTCAATATGGACGTCACAAACAATTAACGAAAGTGAGAACCCGAGGGTTTACCGCCTTGGAACGGTCAGTGGCAAAACTTAGGCGCATATGAATAGTTGTTTTTCGTCTGTTACAAATACGAAGCAAAAGAACTTCAAATACTTCATTCTGAATTGAATTTTACTTACTTTCGTTGTCTATATCATTTCATTTATAAATCAGAAGTAAATCAAGACCGCCTGCGTTTCGAGTATTCTTAAAGAGTAATGGCTACTAAATGAAAATGAAGAATAATAACATTTATTTCCGAATTTTAAAACTAAAATATTACGTACTCGGTATGGTTCGTCCACAGATAAAGTTCGAGCTGAAATAATATACGGTGCAACATTTTTTCTCGTCTGCAGGCGGCTGTGCAAGTGCATTAAATTTCAAGGTCTTAAAGTTCATAGTAAATAATATAAGGATTTGTACAAAGTAAGATAAAATATTATATTGTATTTCGTTTAAATGTGTACAAAGCTTGTAGTTCTCTTTTGATAAGTGTACGAAATAATTGAATACTTAAAATTATTACAATTCTAAAATTGCATCAACAACAAAACGTTAGGTAATATATACAACCTGGAAATCAGGTGTTTTGTTATAAATGTTTTTCTTTAGGTAAACATACTTTCAATATTTATCTTTATTTATACACAACAAGGAGTAACCTAGATTTGTTAACACTAGAGTCTGATACACTTTATGCATAAAGCAGACAACAGCGACGTTGAAAATAAGTTCACTTGACGGCCGTTAAAGTTATCCAATCCACTGACGAAACTGCATTCAACTGTACCAATATTTTATAGTTAACGGTCGTTGTCATTACCAAAATCACCACGATGTACCAAGTTTAAAAGTAAATATCTTTCTAGAGAAAGCAAATTGGAAGCTGTGGTTTCAAATAATTACAGGGAAATAATTGAACTTTATCATGGAATATTTGAAATATTTCAGATTTGGTAATAAAAAATGATATTTGCGACCGATTCGTCAAATGACATATTTTGTCACAAAATTGCACTCTTTTTTCTGCAATTTCTCTGTAAATAATATCCTGTGTGCGTCAAGATTTCGTCAGTAGAGTCCTTAACAAACAGGGAATCAATATGTATATTTTTGTCTGCTAAGATATTGCGGGAAAATGTAAAAATCAGGCCAATACTCAGTTTCGCCGAAAAACGTTCATGTACACAAGCAACTGCCGTCGGCTTACCCACGGCATTCACCTTATCAGGTTGAACGGTGTGAGCTGCAATGCAGTACATCAATGAGAAATCTATTTCCGTGATTGTTGACATATTTCATGAATGTGGCATTCTCCGATCAGGTAGTTCATAAAATGACATTATACTTTGTCCTTTGATGACATTTTCTAATCAACCGTTGTTTTACCTATTATGCACGTCATTATTCTGTCATTGTACTGGGCGATTTTATTCCCATTTATTCACATGGCAGTCCATTTTCATAGCCTTTCAAATAAATGCGTGTTCATTTTACTGTCATAAGCAAATAACATTTTATATAATTGAGTCAAACCCGAAGTTAGACAATGATATACTTTAATGTTCGATGACTTAAAACGTTCCTTTGCAACGTTCCTTTTTCAAAAACAACATAACTGTAGTCACAAAAATTAATAATTAAGCAACCTCGAAATAATCACTTTTTATCTAAATTGAGAAGCGTTACTGAAATGAATTTGCGTTAACGCAGTAGATTTTTAAAAGTATAATAATGGCCATATGTATTCTTCACACTTACACAGAGAGTATTATATGATGCAGAACTATCACATGGCATGCAATGAAATTTATATGACTTATTAAAACTGCGCTTATTTTGCATAGTTTTACGTAATCTTTGTGTAAACTTTTAACTATATAACTTATATATACATCGACTACCGTGTAGGATACTACGGACACCGCTATAAACGGCTGTGACATTTGCTTTAACCTGTTTAACCACATTAGACACCAATACTTCTCGGTGATTATTACTTGTAATTCATCAAGCAACAACCTGCAGGTATGACAGTTAAAAAGAAAGTCCCCTAGGCGAAAGAGGAAGTAGAGGAAATAATTTACTCGCGATTTTACGGATGTACTCGGATATTTTCGTATTTGTGTCGGCTTGTCTCTAAACCTTACGAAAACTGACGGAATAAAGCGATGTAGACCCGTAAGACAATAATGTTACGTCGTTCAGTTGTCATAATTCGTATCAAAGACGACAGGTTAATAACTCAAATAACGGATTTGCTTAAGATTTAAGATAACTTTAACACATGTATTGTTTAAGAAATATTTAATTTGTGTATACTACCTACAAAATCCAGTGTTGATTAAGTGCTTATTCTCGGAATTTAACAGCATAAAATTTGAGGAATATTAAGAAATTCAGAGGAAATACATATATGTCAATGTGGATGGAATAATCAGATTTAAACTAACTTTTAAGTAGGTAAGAAATTTCTGTTCATGTAAATTTCTCTTTTGCGTATTATTTGAAAATACGGAATATGTTTGGACTAATTTTGACGCCCTGTGGAACGCCTTAATCACTACCAAGACACCAAGAAATACAGTGGTTTTACTTTTATTAGTTTGTTTATTAGTTTTGTAAAATCTTCTCTTTTGCGTATTGTTTGATAAAAGAGAATACATTTGGACTAATTGTATCACCCTGTTGAACGCCTTCTTTACTTTGAAATCTAAAATGAAGGCGAGCAGTGGTTTTAACTTTAATTACATTATTATCTGATGTTTAAAATTTCTTACTTTACATGACGGTATGATTTTGATTTAAACGATGTAAAAATTGCTCGAACACCAGGTTATTTTTTTCACATTTTAATTTTGTAATTCTATTCATCCAGTAAAATAAGAAGAATTTGAGGTTTTTAAAATCGATTTCAAAGTGACGTAAGCCTCGTGAACATTGCTCAGGGATGGACCGTTGATCGATTAGGCGAAAAAATGCTGATCTAATATGAGGTATTAATGGTTTAAAGATCTAACTATTGAGGCTCAAATGTTTAAAATAAAACATAGTTTTCAAATAACTAATCAGTAAAGTGAACAATTACCAGGATTACAGTTCTTTGGAACATTATGTGGTATGCTTTTTACTTAGACCTGACTGAACATTGCTAATAACTAATATTCCCTTAAAATTAATTAATGACATAATTTAATATCTTTTTAAATCTTTTCCGAATTTTTTAGAACGAAGTTATAATTTGTAAATCAATTTATATACCCGGTAAATGATTCGTAGAAATGAATAGGAATAAATCTCCAACATTTTGAAAAATACTGCAATGGCATTGGACAAAATAGAATTTCAACCACTTTACAATATTACAAGAGAAAAAATGGCAAACCCATAATAACAGAACACACGTGAAATATATGAAAACCATTTACAAAATGTTGTACTATCAAAGTTACAGTAGTAGTAACATATTACATTTAAATTTATTTTTCTATACGAGTAAAACCATCGTGGAAAATTCACAACAACAAATATTAAAATATTTTGTTATGTGAGATGTAAATCTTCAATTAACAAAATGTGTCACAAGCATATTGAGGTAACATCAAATCAATATGAAATTATGAAATGAACTTAAAATTTCTGTTTGAGAACAGAAATTACAAAAGAAACGTTAAATGCGACATAGTAAATCTTTTTTCACCGCCGATTGTAACAACAACAGTCACATGACCTAGATATTTCCAGGCTCGGATGTAAGATTTTCAGAAAGGTAGTTTGTTTGTGGACAGTCACAGAGTGGTAACGTGATATATTCCAACTTTCTGGAAAACATACTCATTAACAATTAAATTGCTGCCCCAATATAGGGTTCGAGCAAGCCCACGGAATCCCTCTGCAGCCGCCCCTGGATAAGAAAGATCACAGCTGATATTCCATGTTCCAGTTTATGTATCACTCTGAGCTAAATATTACACAAGCAAAGACAACGATACTGACCTTTAAGTTGTTCATGACATAAAAAATAATGCAACAAAGAATATTAATAAATGATAGTAAATATGAAAAAAAGGATCACACAATTGAAACAACTGACAAAGGACGAAAGCTGGGACAACAACAAGAAACTAAAGTAATTCTGACTCTTTTTTATCTTCTTGGAACAATGTAAGCTTGGACGTACACGTGACATTTTGAATATGTCGAAATAGATGAAAAGAAAACTTTAAAAGCCACAGAAAACAACAAATATCAAGATATTGCAGGCTCCGTTTGAATGAGCATGCTCGTGGGAACTAATGAAGGGGAAATTAATGCTAATAAACAGGCACGTCGTCTAGCTCCGGGTTGAGCGCAACTGTATTTCTACAAGTAAACAGTGCCCAATGTTATAAAACTGATCATAGAAACCAGTCTCAAATCTCAAGCATTTGATTGGCTGAAATGGCGACCAGTCGCCATTTCAGCCAATCAGATGCTTGAGATTTGAGACTGGTTTCCAATCTCAGTTATATAACCTTCAGCCCAGTTCAATATCGGTCCATCTCAAACTTCGGTCTTCATAAATGGCGTTGAACAAGGAACCTTCAATGCGGTAGTTCAGATTAATACCATTCCCTGGAGTGTAGTCTTCAGTTCAAAGAATGCGGTTTTCGTAAACGAAAAAAAAACAATTGGCGCACGGAACAGAAAAGAATTTTGACATGGAATCAGAGAATATAAATCCTGCATATCACAGAGAACGGAAAAGGCAAAATAATAAACAGAAGAATAGGAAGTATATCCCTGGGTTGATTGAACAATGTCCAAATCTGTATTGGCTGGGATATTAAAACTCGTCCAAATATTTAAAAAAAAAAAATTCTTTAAGAAGTACTATCAACATACATAAGTATCGTGTTCAACGACCATCAAAGTACTTAACTGATAAAGAATATTTGAAAGTACGGCAAGACATTTTACAAGTTTTCATTTAGCACTCGGCAATGGTTTGCTTTTGGCTGTTCATTTAATCATGTAAAATACAGCAATCATATAAATATATATACCATTTCAGCAGGAACAATAAACATACATTAGTTTAAAAACACTTTAACATTTAATTAAATACATAACAAGAAACAGTTATACAATTGCAAGGATGCAGGAACGTAATTTAAAAGCACCTCTCAAGAATGTACTTATTTTTGGACGACATTAATGTTACAATTTTTTTTTCGTAGACCATATGAAATGTAAATGAATATAACACTGCAATGTACACATTTCTCAATCATAACATGTGTGCAACAGACATTATACCCATGACAAAAAGCATATAATCATACTGTGTTAGTCATATTGTGTAGTAGCAAAGTCCTTATAAGTGTTACTTGTACTTGTATTTGTCTTATACTTGTATTTGTCTTAAGATAAAATAAGAATGAGAGTGTCAGTGGTGTGCAGGTGGTTATAATGTGACAGTGACTGACGTATGTAATTAAGGTGAATGTAACCTGATGCAAACTGCAGTAAGATACATATATGCATATGCAATATTTACTAAGTAGACTTCCGGTGACTTGATCAACATGAATTATGACATTATTAAAACTATAAACTATATAAGGACATTATTAAAATTATAAAGACTGTTTGTTTTACAGTGAGGCACCTGTAATTGAAATTAAATAATTTTCGAGAGAGAAAACGCAACAAATATATCAAACCAAAAAGCTATGTCAAAGATAAGTGTATTAAAATAATCCTTACAATTACGTAAATATAATTTTTATTATTACACCTCACGTGATTAGTTTACTATATAGCGTAATGTGACGTCAGAGGGAGATAATTTCTACTGTCACATATGCGACAGTATACTGTCACCCTCGCGTGGATCTAAAAATAAATATCTTGGAAATCCGATTACAAATTAACTTCTACGCATGCGTAATTGACCAAGGGAGATAAGCAATTAATTTGGTCATAGTCAAGATCTCTAAAAAAAACAAATGTTCGGATGTTCGGTGTAATAAAATAAATATCACATCCCATTGGGGGAGACAGTACGAAATGTTAACCCTTGAGAAGGTAATGTCAACCTCGGCTAACGCCTCGGTTGACATTACTTCTCTCGGGTTAACATTTCGTACTGTCTCCCCCAATGGGATGTGATATTTATATAATGTAACTTTGCGTTGTCGGAATTGCATGGCTAGGCGCAGTCGCCATGACGGTGCGGGTTCGTTCCCCAGTAGTGGCAATATCATTTGAGAAAAGCGCAAATAACAGGGGATGCAAATGTGGTTTAGTGGGGTTGTAAAAAAACAACTTTTTGGACAGCAGTATTTAATTTTGATAGAGATTTCGGTCAGAATGTAGGAAATAATAATGTAACTACCCTAAGACTGTCCAAAACGTACCTACTTTCTGGAAATCTTGCATTCGACTCCGCATAGATCTTTTGATACTCATTTGCAATATTACTTTATAATGAGAAAAATAATATATTTATTAACCAAACAGATACAAACTACATCAATTAAAAGTTTCTATTTGATAGTCAAATTAGTGTTCAACATCAATGCAATGTATTGGAATGAAATCATGCCTCTTCATAACATGAGTTGTGTGACTTTTGCAAATGTACTTTAGGCTTTGATATTTTGTAAAATATGGTTATAATGTAATTTTGACACAGCTCAGTCTGGATCAGATAATAAAAGCTTCTTTATGTTCTGGTTGCATTTACCCAAATAACTCGGTATTCCTCAGTGGTCCATCAAATCGAGTACGATAATTTTTCTCTTCGTCTGGGGACAACTTGAATCTTAGATATTGTAAGAATATGTGGCTTGTTTGAAGGGATAACATGCCAGGAAAGCAAACGCATGCTTACCGGTTTATCTTGTTGGCAATGCATAAAACTTTTGTTTTTATCAACTTGAAAGATCAAATTTAGGATCAACCAAAGGCAAAAACTCTCTCTATCGTAACGATATAAATTTAACCATTTTTTTACTTTGAGTTGTATCAATACCCATATATTTACAGAGTAATAATAATAATAATAATAATAATAATTATTATTATTATTATTATTATTATTATTATTTTATTATTATTATTTTATTATTATTATTATTATTATATACTTATTCAACTACAAAAAAACTTGTGAATTGTTAAAATTACTTGTTTCCTGTTTTGGGTGAGTCATGACTGACATCAATAACTGTCAAAGGTAACATGATATAGCAAAAAAAACATTGATTGCTAGTCACCTACATACTAATTAAGGCCATTATAGAACAGTACATTTACATATAATTAGCATATGCATTTTGGTTTTTCACAAAATACAAA
Source organism: Corbicula japonica (assembly GCA_038501625.1). Classification (NCBI taxonomy): domain Eukaryota; kingdom Metazoa; phylum Mollusca; class Bivalvia; order Venerida; family Cyrenidae; genus Corbicula; species Corbicula japonica. The sequence continues at coordinate 635,354 of JAZAYU010000085.1, read as the reverse complement.
ATTTGACAGGTTTTGTCATACACTTTACAAAAATGACATAATTTTGATAGATGAAAAGAAACTTTTTGAAAGCCGACAAACTCGAAAAATCTGAAAATATTGCAGAGTAGGAATATGGAACCTTAAATGCGATATTTTCAGATTAATACCATTCCATGTTCTGCATATCACAGTGAATTCCAGAGGCAAAACTTAAAAAGTTTAGGAAATCTTGAATCCTTGGCGTGAGTACAAATTCATTTTGACGTGTTTTTTTCTTTCTTAATAAAAGTATTACGTTTAATCTGTCTGTGTCATTTTCTGTAATTTAGATGATTGTTTTATAAGCCATTGAGTCATGTTAGTTTTAAAATTGTCAGTTATATAATACTTTTACCAAGTAAATGTTTTATCTTCCCAGACAAGAGCTAGCACTTTAACCTAAAAGCATATTATAAATCATTTACTTTTCCGTCAAGTTACTTTTTCGATTGTTACGTATAACTTATTATCTATGCACAAAATAACATGCATTTTGGTCATGATATGTGTGTTTGACCATAGATGACCCCGGAGTTAATTGCATATAATAAATATAAACTATCACTTGTCAGCGTTAATGATCACCTTACAAGTCATCAAACATGTTTGTTCTGTGTGTCCTGTCCTTTCCTCCATATATACGCATTTTTACGCATGCGCAACCAGTGTAGATCCAGATCAACCGGCACATCCATGCCGTCTGATCTGGATCTGCACTGGTCACATTTTGGTCAGAAATAACTTAACAAATAAAAAAAGTGAACAGTTTAGATCCTGATCAGACGGCACGCCGGATGTGCCTGCTGATCTGGATCTAAACTGTTCGCCCATGCAATAAAGGTGTATCTAAGGAGGTACGGGTTAAGCTAAAAATATAACGTAATATATACAACTCTGTAAACCTGAAATTTGCAAAAAAAATCGTTGTTATTATGGTCCCTCTGCAATAAAAAGTGTGATATGCCTTACTTTTCGACAAAAATCAATTAAACCACATTTGCCTCTATTTAAAATTTAATTCGTGTTTATATCCCACTGTGGCATAGCAAGTGTGATTTATTGATTTTTTTTTGCGTTAAGTAAAGCATACGACACATTTTGGTGCAAATTTATTGTGTATTGCAAACTCTTTTGGTGAGCTCCGACATTCATTTACTTAATTAATCGGAGATTGTAACTGGAAAACACGAAATGAAAGTCTTAATTATTAAAAGCACTGTATATTGTATTTTTTGTCTGGCTGCAAACGTCTCAAAATATTGTTCAAAATGGCTGCCACGAAAAGTATTAATTAGAAGCTTCCGACAGCCATAGTTTAGTTATTTATAGTCCTAATTTCAAAAGCTGTTACTGGTGTGATTCTTCGCAATTAAATATATTTCTAATTGTCTAGAACTCCTACAGTATATCTACAAATTCTTAATCAGGCGACGGTTTAGTAAAAACATATTTACTCTAATGCTGAGTAGTTAACGATAACTTTTAGAAAAATGCTAATACAGCAGTTCCTGAGATGTGTGAAGTTAGCGGCCTAGTGGCCTGGCGGCGTGAAGTTAGCGGCCTAGCGGCCTGGCGGCGTGAAGTTAGATATTTTACTTAATCATCCCTGAAATGTACATTGCATGCTGTAAAAATCGATTTCAAGCCGTTTTTAACATATCCAACTTTGCTCATCATTGGTTAGCAAAAATCGATAACGAATTTCTCAATAGATTATGAAGGATCAATTCAGTTTTTTCTTTACTACATTTTTATTTCTTAAACAGTTGATAAAAAAACCCATAGTACATATTAAAGATAAATTTCTTCCGATTAAGATGGTTATTTTTAATTTAATTTATCTTAACGATAATTTGGTCCTTTTTGACTTTGAATATAGCCACCCTATTTTCCCTTTTATTTACATAGAAACTGTAGAGAAAGTTGGATTTTTTCGCTTATCCTTACGTATTCTATCAAAGACCTATATTATATTTATATATATAGGTCTCTGATTCTATTGTTAATATCTTTTATCCAAATTATAAGTTTTAAAAAACACAGGTTACATATTTTGCAAAAAATATTAAGCTATTGTTTAAACTAATTTTTATTAAATTAAATTTTAAACATTTTGGTCATTTTTAGCTATTTCTAACACGACTATCGAATATTTTAAGTGAAAATTTAAGTCTCCGTAAATTTGCGAACATTCCCGATATTTTACGATCATTGACGGAAGATTGTTTAATTCGGCAGTCAAGTACAGAAAACAGTATAGAGCCTTACTAGTTTAATTTGTATAAGTTGGAGTATTGTTTTGAAATTGTGTGATATTACTTTGAATTAAGTAGTAACACTAAATTTTGGGGAATCCGTCAATATTTTACAAATTTCATAGGCGGAAACAAATACGTACTAAATTATTCATGGCATTTAGAAATAAGTATATGTCTTTTCGATAGAGTTGTAAAATAAAATCCGATTGATATAATAAACCCAGACGAAAGTCTAAAAAGGTGATAATTGTAACAAATTAAAATGAACCCCAGGTAAATCAACAGGAAAGAAATGTTACATTTTGTGTATTAACAATATATCACATTGAGCAAAGATCTATATATTACATCTATCTATATAGGTCTTTGAATTGAGTCACAAAAAATGTCAATCATAAGAAAATGCATAAAGAAATTCAAATCGTCATTAAAAAGTCTCATCTATATACAAGCCTATCTAAAACAAAAACCACATATATATATTAAGATAACTTAAGTAAATGTTACTTAATTATTTGTAAAAGTTAAACGCTTTCTATTTACAATTAAGAAGTTAAAATGTAAATTTTATCCAAAATTTATATCGTAAAATGCAATCGGAAAATTAAAATTGTTAAGTTTAGGGAATATTTCTAAACACATTTGAAACATAAGCACGTAATGATGTACCCAACTGGAATTAAAGTTAGAACAAATAAAAACTAGCGCATCGTAATCTCTTCAACATGTATCGAGATTACATTGTAAGATTTTTTTTCAGTGAAACATAATAATTCAATGAACTGTTATTCTTTAATTATTTTGACAAACAAGAGCGCAACAGTAATAGAACGAATTCGGGATTTGATCGAAAAAAATGCATCATTAATTTTATTGTACCCCCTCCCAATAAATGACGCCTTGTAAAAACAAAGTTATGACAGATCAATAATTAGTATGTTTAATGGCTTATTTCCTGTACCGTGTTTAAACAAGGTAAATGGTTCCTATAAACAATGAACCTAGCAAATGCATCGATTCAATGAATTTAAAAGTGTACCGATTTGTTTTTTCGTTGTATATAGAAATTGAGGAAAGGCAAAGACCTATATACGAGTATTACATCTCTATATTTATCTATATAGGTCTTTGGAAAAGGCTACACATTCTGCTGCTTTTTATTATGACTGAATTTGTAAATTCTTTAATGTATTAAGTTTACAAACCGTTTCACCAATTGTACACATATAAAAATTGCTTTCCAACAAAATAAATTTATTCATAAGTGCAATAATAAGGATGAAATGGACCAGGCAGAAGTTACAATCGCGGGGCTTAGGATTTTAAAATAAATAAAATAATCGGACGTCTATGTGCCCAAAACCAAATTAAAGAACTCGGCACTAAGTTACACAGAACTGATAAAAACGAAGACATTGTTGAACGTATATTAATATGGTCTACCTCAAGCATGTGTGTAACTTTTGCGATATAGGAAAACTGATATAATACACAAGTTATCTTAATTATAAATTATTGAATACTAGTTTTGTTGTTATGTATAAAACTCTCAGAGATATATACATTATCAAGATTATTTATTGCTTATTTATCTGCGTGCTTATTTTTTCTCAAATGTTAAACATTAACATTTTTGATAAATTTTGTAATTTTGAAAATATTGCTTTTACTTTCTTATTTCATTATTCTATTAAATTTATCAATTGTTGGCTAAAAAATTCTTCATATATATTCGTTTAAAATATTCGAGTAATAGGGGCATATTAACAAAAAGTTGTATTCGTTTTCTATCATCTTATAATTACAGCATTTACAGATTCAGTTTTCCCTTGTAACACCCGTGTACACACCCATGCACCGTCCAGTTTCAATATTTAAGTTACAACTTTTATGAAACGAACTGAATGCTTAATGATGAAACAATTTTGTGCTATTTTATTGGTTTTCACCTCCGGCGCAAAGGACATATTTTATTGACCCTAGAATTCGTTAATCTCCGATAATCTGACGACTGATAAGAAGGGCAGATAATTGACAATACCACATAGTCAACGCCGTACACTCTCCCTTTATGAGATGATGAGCAAAGTGCCATATGGATAAACATAAATTATGATAAATATTAGTTTAGGCCGTAGGCCGCCAGGCCGCTAACTTCATGCCGCCAGGCCGCTAGGCAGCTAACTTCACGCCGCCAGGCCGCTAGGCCGCTAACTTCACACATCTCATTTCCTGTATCTGCCACTGAAATATTGCTTTCTGTGTGTACCAACAATGTTATTTCCATTGTTAACACATTATTTCAAACGTTTTACAAGTCACAAATATATTGTATCACCAGCTTGAAACAGAAATAAAATGCTTAGGTATTTAAAGATAAAACTTTGACTTTTATGGCGTGTGGAACGTTGCAAAATTCAAAAAATATTTTTATGTGATATAATTTTATGTTTATATTTAAACATTTTTCATTTATGTTATAAAAAATAATATTTATATGGTAAAAATCAGCATTTATATTGTATAAAAGTATTTATGTTGTAAAAATAAATACATGTATTCATGTGGCAAAATTCCGCATTTGCATTGTATAAAAATATTTCAGTTCAATATTTGTATTTACAATCAAAACATATTTATTTATATGGTAAAAATATTTTTGTTGTAAAAATTACACGTTTATATTCTATAAAAAGCAAACAAAAATATTTGTTCAATAATTGCATCATGGATAAAGATTGTAACGAACGATTTCATTGGACGATATGTCAACAAATTGACATTGGGGCTAAAGCCTAATTCCCCTCCATCCGGCTGCTGCTTCCCAACCGGTACCAGCTGACTCTACCGAAAGCCCCAAGTCCCTGTGGTTCCCTAAATAAAAGGGAGCAAGAACAACAACGGGACAAAAGTGTACACAACACACACGCTGAACCGGTCCCACTTATAGCCAAAGTGACCATAGGTGACCAAGAGTGACCAAAGACAATGAAGGGTGACCTGGTGACCAGAAATGTGAGGGTATATTTTACTCTTAAAGCATATAGTCTTAGGTGACCAAAGGTGACCAAGAGTGATTAAAGAAAATGAAGGGTGACTAGGTAACCAGAAATATGAGGGGATATTTTACTCTAAAAGCATACAGCCAAAGTGACCAAGAATGACCAAAAACAATGAAGAGGGACCTGATGAACAGGAATATGAGGGTATATTTTACTCTAAAAGCATATAGCCAAAGTGACCATAGGTGACCAAGAGTGACAAAAGACAATGAAGGGTGACTGGGTGACCATAAATATCAGGGTATATTTTACTCTTCAAGCTTATAGTCCAAGGTGACCATAGGTGACCAAAGACAATGAAGGGTGACCAGGTGACCAGAAATATGAAGGGATATTTTACTCTAAAAGCATATAGCCAAAGTGACCATAGGTGACCAAGAGTGACAAAAGACAATGAAGGGTGACTGGGTGACCATAAATATCAGGGTATATTTTACTCTTAAAGCTTATAGTCCAAGGTGACCATAGGTGACCAAAGACAATGAAGGGTGACCAGGTGACCAGAAATATGAAGGGATATTTTACTCTAAAAGCATATAGCCAAAGTGACCATAGGTGACCAAGAGATACCAAAGACAATGAAGAGTGACTGGGTGACCAGAAAGATGAGGGTATATTTTACTCTAAAAGCATATAGCCAAAGTGACCAAAGGTGACCAAAAGTGACCAAATAGTAATAGGAGGTTACAAATGAACCTCTTTGCGCAGAGGTGCACATTTTGGGCCATATCTAAAAAAGAATGTCAAAGTCTATGGCGTGTGGAACGTTGCAAAATGCAAAAAATATTTTTATGTGATATAATTTTATATTTATATTTAAACATTTTTCATTTATGTTGTAAAAAATAATATTTATATGGTAAAAATCAGCATTTATATTATATAAAAGTATTTATGTTCTATATTTTTATTTATATTTGAAACGCATATATTTTTATAGATATATAAATACTTTTATATAATATAAATGCTGATTTTTACCATATAAATATTATTTTTTACAACATAAATGAAAAATGTTTAAATATAAATATAAAATTATATCACATAAAAATATTTTTTGCATTTTGCAACGTTCCACACGCCATAGACTTTGACATTCTTTTTTACGTATACATGCATATTCAAACTCTTTATTATTAGTTTGTCGCCATTTAATTTCAAATGTTCTACCCCTTCGAATACAAATATGATTTATGCTCTCCTTTCTATCTGGAAGGTCTTAGTAAGAGAATCTATACACTCTATAAGAGTGAAGGGTCGAATCTAGAGGTCAAGTGGGGTTACTCGAACGTCTTTGGGAGCAGAATATTAAGTTTTCATAAAGATTTTGGCCAGAAAGTTGAAATGATAGTCTAACTACTATAAGAATGCTCCAAACAAATCCCCTTTCTGAAAATCTTGCAGATGATCCCGAGAATGCATGCAATTACACTTAACCTTTTTCACTTCCATGGTATTTTTTTTGTCTGCTGCAAGCTATAACAATGAGTGTTTTACAGTAATAAACCTGACTTTTTATCTGTAATGGAAGTATGCTACATAATTTTTATAACGTTATACAACAATAAAATGCATCTTGCGGTCTACATTAGTGGCAAAAAGTTTGTTTAATCTTATTATGAACAAAGGTGTGGCGAAATGTTAAATTAATTTGTCAAAAACTGACGTGTATTCATCTTCAAAGTTAAAATTTATGTCATTAATTTGCATATTTGAACTAACAGGTTAGATAATTAACTCCTACATGCTATAGTTAGATCCAATTGTTTAATTGCATTATTACTGTGGTTTCACTTCGTATTCCTGATCATTTCATTTTTTTGTTTTCCGTTAGACACCGTGTTTGTGGGAACTTAAATTCGCGAATCGCAATTTTCTAAACTACGTTTATGTTCAATTCTTTACTGGTCGCCATTTCAGCCAATCAGAGGCTTGAGATTTGAGACTGGTTTCCATGCTCAGTTTAATAACCTTGGGCACTGCTCACAAATCCACGAAAATAAATACTTCACTTTACGGTATCTTTATCACTGTTCGGTATCATGGTAAGGGTCGGATGCAAGTTTTCCAGAATGGAGGTACCTTTAGGATAGACAGGAAAGTTACGTGACAATGTTCAACTTTCTGATCAAATTACCCATGAAAATTACAATTACTGCACGAAAAGTGGGTTCGAGCAACCCCACTGTATGGGCGTTCGAGAAACCCCAACCGAACCCCCTCTGGATCCGCCCATGTGATTCTGGCTGTCTTACTTAAGTGTTTCCGATGGTCTGTCTATGATCATACCAATTTAATATGCATTCCAATTAATGCCTATAAACAAGTTCAATCAAACCCAGCCTGGCATGTTATCATATTTGTTTTGTTGCTTTCAAAGTTCCCTTTTTATCTTCTATATTGTAACTGGTGGACGGCATATTTTATTATATCCTACGAGCTTTATTTTGTGTTCAGACCAGTGGTTTTGATATATTTAACTACTAGAATTGCCTTTCATGGAATTAATAGATATGTTACACGTGGCTTTCTAGGCATGAATAGGTGTCGCTATGCTTGCACTAAAATCTAATGTGTCGCTTGAAAATTTTTTAAAGGAAACATGTCATAAAAATTCTTCTGTTGTGAAAATTCTCCTGCTTTCTTCAGCTAAACATGCATTATTTGCATGTTTAGCATGCATTATTTGCATGTTTAGCTGAAGAAAGCAGAATTTTTTTTACCACATTGTTAAATGGTTGTCTATCACGTGTTGGCCATGTTGTGTAATGTGAACGTAGATTAAATTCAAACTATTTTGTAAAATATGTTCGAAGTTTAAGAATCATGAAAATTCCTTAAAATTAATTATGGAAAATAAATTAACAGTATATTATAAAGAAACCGGCGGAGAAATAAAACCTGTTATGATATGAGGGATACGAACAGTAGCCGTACAACGACTGACAAACAACGTATCGCCTTTCACTCTGTTTTAGATGTTTACAATTAATTTAAAATTTGCTTTATTCACGCTTAATTATATTTGACATAAAATATGGAAAGCCAGAGCTGTCTTATATTGTTGTTTTCGAATGTATTCAACCGCTTTGGTATTATATCAGTTCATTTCTATAATATATAAAACCAAAACATGTATTTATTGAACCAAAACTCATTATATTAATTCACACGTACAATATATTATACGGACTCGTCGATATATGAAACCAATATAACTTTATATAGATTCAGTCTTGCTTTGTTTGTATTGGAAACTGTATTGAATGAAACCAGTATGTTCAAATATGAATTCACATTTTAATATATACAACCAACTGCCTTTGTATACTGCCAACTTGCGCATATATAAATATATTTTTGAATTGTATTTAACGAATGTATTAATATTTAAAACCGAATTAGACATACATAAATCCAACTGTCCTTATGTGGAATGAGAGTATCATTATATTATATCATTTTCACGATATATGAAAGTAACTGTTCATATATAAAACCGAAGAAGAAATATATATATTCGCTTCGTCCTTGTATGAAATCGAGTAATACTTATATTATTTCGATTCATCATTCGTTGAACCAACCATTCAAATGTGTAACCAATGTTGCAATATATCAGTTCATACTGACATTGTATTTAATGACTGCATCATTTTTATCAAACCAAAGTAGACATATATGTATCCATCTGTCCTTGTGTGTAACGAGTGTAGCATTATATGATATCATTTTGACAATATATAAAAGTAAACTGTTCATATATAAAACCGAATAAGAAATATATATGTTCGGTTTGATATACAATAAGAGCAGCTATCATCATACTTAACCGAAATGCATTTCTTTTATTTCATTTAACATTATATTAACTGAAAACGTTCTTATATTAAATTTTAATCATCTCCTCGCTGACGTCCATGTTACAAGGCAATGGCGCAGTGTGAAACACGTTGCTTGAACACATCGAAAGTTATGTTTTAAATAGCATAGCTATTTTGGTTTAATATAGTGATGAAGTTGTATCATATATTCCAAAAGCCATCTTATATATTGTTTAATCGGTTTCAGTTAAGGACACCTGATTTCATACATTGATTGTTTGTTTTCATACCATACATTATAACTATCATAGATTGTGACAATGATATTACACAATGCTACTCTAGTTCCACACAAGAACAGATCGATTCGCAAATGTTTACTTTGGTGTGATATAGAGATGAAGTCGTTAAACACAATATCACTATGAACCGATACATCGCATCTTTGTTTACATATAAGGAAGGTTGGTTCCATGCACTGATAAATCAGAACAATATAAGCATAACGTTACGATTCATACAATTACAAAACGAACATATATATTTCTTATTCGGTTTTATATATGAACAGTTTACTTTCATATATCGTGAAAATGATATAATATAATGCTACTCTCGTTCCCCATAAGGACAGTTGGATTTATGTATGTCTAATTCGGTTTTAAATATTAACACATTCGTTAAATACAATTCAAAAATATATTTATATATGCGCAAGTTGGTTCTATACAAAGGCAATTGGTTGTATATATTAAAATGTGAATTCATATTTGAACATACTGGTTTCATTCAATACAGTTTCCAATACAAACATAGCAAGGCTGAATCTACATAAAGGTATATTGGTTTCATATATCGACGAGTCCGTATAATATATTGTACGCGTGGATTAATATAATGAGTATAGTATTGGTTCAATAAATGCATGTTTTGGTTTTATATATTATAGAAATGAACTGATATAATACCAAAGCGGTTGAATACATTCGAAAACAACAATATAAGACAGCTCTGGCTTTCCATAATAAAATGTAAATTTGTTATATTTAACTGCCTCCTCAAAAACGTTTATTATAGCTGGACGGTAATAACGGGATGCTTCAGGTGTACGAGGAAAATAACGATATCCAAATGTTCACGATCCTTAAACTCGTTCACCTAAACTGTTTTCAAGTGCACTTTATCATACTATATAACCGGCGCCTGGCGCAGCAGCGCGCGCATGTTGCAGCAGATCCGCAGTATTATTCAATACTAATATTTATTTATACATGTAAGGGTAGATGTACGATGTGCATAATGACAAAGTTTCGAGATCGCTCATCATGTAGTTTTTACAAAATACTAAGTTAATTGTCAAAATCTTGTAGAAATTATTATATTAGTTTTGAACAATACTAACATGCTGTTAAATATGAATAAATGTGCACACCACTGTCGATTATTTTCTATTTTCAGCGGCTGCAACATGCGCGCTCTGCTGCGACATGCGCCGGTTATGTAGTGTGATTAATTCCTTTGTCTTTAACATCACAACCTCTTTCATTGTATTTGTATGTTTCTAGTACTGGTCCCAAGGTTATAAAACTGAGAATGGAAACCAGTCTCAAATCTCAAGCATCTGATGGGCTGAAATGGCGACTGGTCACCTTTTTTCAGCCAATCAGATTCTTGAGATTTGAGACTGGTTTCCAATCTTGGTTTTATAACCTTCAGCACTGGACAAGTGTTTTTCTCTTTTCAAAACATTGAAATTCATTTGCTAAGTGCCAGTCCATATATCAAGAAGGGTTAAGCCATGCTTGGCCCAAGATCATCAATTGAAACTCGAGAACACTCTAAGGTCTCTAAGATCTGATTTGCCTAAATGAGGACTTAAATAGTTGTTCCTGATAGTTGTTCACAAGCTTATAATTTTTGTATTATCGCACAAAGAAGGTTTGTGCTTTGAAAGGTTTCATTTATGTCATTTATAAAAATCAAACAAAATATAGGAGAGAGCATTTGTCCTTGAGGGACACCTCTTGTCAAATGCTACATAGTTAACAATCAACCATTGTTGGAGGATTTAATTCAATAAGATACTTGTTTCTGTACCATAGTCGTTCAGTCTCTTTAGAGATACTATGTCAAATGCTTTTCGAAGCTCTAAAGAAACAACGTCAACGCTGTCAGCTTTATCTGTCGAGATTACCATTACTTAATTTTATTGTGAGTAATATAATTTACAAGTTCTTTTCTCACAATGTCCCATTGACGCGCAAGGTGCATGTACACATATCAACTAAACTGGGCACAAGGTCGTTAATATGGTGTAATATATGTTTGGTAATTTTAAATAATTAGAGGATATATTTTTGTTTCAACTCGTAAAATAAAATCAATCACATTTCTTTTTTTTAATGTTTTCTTGTCAAAAAAATCTGAAAAAGAAAAGGGAGGCAATAGGTTTTAGAAATGTAGTTCGTCTATTAATGCTTTATTTCAATTTTATTTTACTGAAAAAACTCTATTGATGGGAAAACACAGTAAATCTCTAATATTTTTTTTTTTTTGTATCCAGTAGGTATACGTCAAACGAAGATTTGATATTAAATTATACTTCAGAATTGCAATAAGGGTTCAGGTTAAGTACGGTTTTTCAAAAGTAAGAGTGAAGACCAGTCTAAAATCTCAGATCACTCTGACACAGATTAGGTTGCTTCACTGTCTATGATTCCAGTAATATGCATGATGTTTCACTATGCTATGCTGTGTCATGTAAGGATACAGCAGTATGCAGGATATTATATGTTTGATATTTCACTGTTATTTTTTAAATTTCAGGATGTGAGGACCGAGGAGGGTTGTTAGAATGCTAGGATCAGTCGGTCTCATATGTACATCCCTTATCATCTTCACAGGTCAGTCAAACTACAATTTTCCTTATTTAACGAGTACTTGACTAATGCTTCTGCTCTGGAATGCAAACATATCTTAGTATCAATGTGTTTCATGTTGATTTTATGTTTGTTGATGATAAAAAAACTTGGTCAGACATCACTTGGGTAAAGCACAACCCTACTAGCATTCTAGACCACATGCAATATGGTTGTTCTGCGCATCACCCATCTGATATTTTCTGCCATATATTTATGCGTGGGTATGTATTCTGCGCACAGCCCTGCTAACATTTTAGAACACGTATTTGCACATAAACTGATTAAGTAAAAATGGCCCCAGTTTGATTTTCGACGAGATATCTTTGCCATTTTTCCTCTTAACGTTTATAAACTCTAAATCAGGTCAAATGGAAATTCTCTTCCGCAATTTAGAGTGAACTTTGTTATTGATATAAAGACAAACCCATAACAACTATGGAGGTCTTAAGGTATTCAATCAATTATGTTCGACAACCTAATGGTGTAAGCTTGTAATAACTGAATACTTAAACTCACAGAATACCTGCTCGTGAATGAAACTTTGGTTGTTATTATGTCAGCCATATTGATGGATTGTAACGCATAAATTATAATTGTTTCTCTTTTGACAGGTATCGATGATTAATCGAAGAAATAAAAAAATGACCCCTTAATAACTAGATGTAACCTGTTGATGATAGCTAGCTTATGTTTGCGCATTACCCCACCCCACCCAATGAGTATGTTTGCAACCCCTTAATATGATTTACCATCAATGGACCAGTCTCTGACAAAATGATCCTTAGACAACATTAAAATGCATTGTTTAGATTCCATTAATTTATTTAAATGTTGAGAACGTGTGAGGTGTCATTTAGTCTGAGAATGGCTCATAATGTTTGTTATGTCATCGCTATTGAAATTTTAATAATAAGCAATATTCTGTTTTAAAAATTATTATATAAACTAACAGTACATAAAATAAAATTTTGACCTAAGACGTTTAAAAGAATATGTCTTACAAAACAAAACATACAGCGGTTTTTAAAAGTAGTGTTATTTAACATAGGATATTCAGAGGACAATAGTAAAAGAAATGCACCTCTCTCTCTTTCCCTCCCACTTTCTCTTAATTTCTCTCTCCATATTTACGCCGATAACTTGAATGTAATATTTGGCTTGAATTATTTACGTCCATTGCCACAAGAACGATGCGGAAATAAGACAGGAAATAGGACGTAAATGCAAACAAATTAATGACAGTTACTTGCACATTAACATGTTTACTCATGCAGTATGATTATTATCACACTTCGAAGACGATGCTCTGCGGTTTTATTCAAGGTGGTCGGTACATAGGTCTAAATGAGTAATGCAAAATAAAAAAAAAGAAAAATGTTTCTAACCTTTTCATATATTAGAGGGGGTATCTTTAAATATAGGAGGGAAGAAATCTCTGAAAGCAATAGCTTGGACCCTTAACCATTGCTCATAGACCAAGGGCTTACTTGAAAATTCTCCCTTGCTCCCCGCCCTTCCCACTTCCCCCATCCTTTCGGCAAAATGGGATTACAGATCCAAATAACAGATATTTCTCGTATATTTTCTTCTAAACTTTATTGCAAGCGTTCAAGAATTTACATGTATTATGAATTGTCGAAACAAACACCTAAAATGTTGTTAACAATACCTCTAAGATGGCTGTTAAAACAAGATGAAAGCATTTGCGGACATCGGTATGAACTGGTTCTCGGAGGTGAAACAAAGAAATCGTTGTGTTGAGCCAGCTTTTGACAGCCATTGACATATGAAATGTACACGTTTTTGTATAATCCGTTCACATGTAGGGGGATGACATTTGTTTACGGCGCCGTATATGTCGGCAAAGATTCCGTTCGCTTTTTGGCAAGAATTGTTTGCAGTGATTGCCGCGTATTTTACTGTAGGAGTAAGGATAGACTAGCCACTAGTCCGATAATTAGTTTGTTTTGTCTTTTATTTATATTTTATAAATCATAACAGACTTTTTTTGTAGCAAGTCTATTTTCTATCATACTGCATTGAGAGAAATGTCTGAAGTTCAGATAGAGATGTAGACTGGCTCAAGACAATTAGTTGGAGATTGAATAAAAAATATACTTCATCGCCTGGAATCCAGGCTAGAGTAAGGAGTAATTGTTGCAAGGACTGGCAAATTGGGTAAAAACAGTGTCTAAACTCCAAACATACATACTGCAAAGACAGAGGTCCATCTTCTTTTCCATGTGGCAGGACTTGTTCCACATTTTTATTTGTTTATTTATTTTAATGGGTCCATTAACATTAAACGAAGCTACAAATAAAAATTCGAGTACGGATTTAAAATAGTGGAAGTCGTTTGTGTTTACTTTGTAAAATTGTAGATTCCTTTGTTATTCTTTCTCTGACTTTTAATAATACTATTTCCGTGTTTCAAGTTTCAAGTTAATTTACCAAATTTTTCAGTTCGCACATTACATGTATATAAACATAAGAAGACCGTATTAACCATCTCGATGAATAGAATGTCGTTTGAATGCATTTTAGTGTAATCTATTTATTAACATCTTGTTACAGTAGACAGTTGTAAATTATGTCAGTTGACAAATTAGACAAACATGTTACATATAACGTGTTTTGTAGGTCTCAATTGTTTTAACACTGTTATCTTAAAGGGGAGTGAACTTAGTTCTAAAAACAGTGATGTAATCTAACGCTGAGCTTATTATAGACCTGATTTTGTATTAAAATAAGCGATTCACTTTACATTATAGATCTTTAATATGTTTAGAAATCGATCTCAAAACCACAACCGGAATGGAGACTAGTCTCAGATATCAGAAATCTCAGTGAAATTGAGCTCTGTCTCGAAACCGACAAAATGGGAAGCTTGAGATTTGAGACTGGTTTTCATTCTATGTTTTAGTACCTTGGACCTGATTTCGATTCTCAGTCTCCAGCACCAATCATATTCTAAAAATTTGAGTCCGATCTCAAATTTATGTTTTATTATCTTGGGTGAAGTTCAGGAGCTTAGCTCAGTTTTGGTACTGAGATTAAAGAAATACTTTGTGACATATTTCCCAAACGTACAACATTAGATTCTTTACGACTGGTCGAAAGTCATATTTTCCAAAATGTTTTCTTACTGTTACTGAGTTTTAATTTAATAATCGTATGCCTAGCTTCAACATACGTAATTCTTATTTGAAATAATTTATAATTAAAATGTAGCAAATGCCTGGACCGAAGGTTATAACACTGTGAT